>CM074500.1:130594-172005 GCA_037389245.1 Oryzias sinensis
CCATCCATCCATCCATCCAAACATCCATCCATCCATCCATCCATCCATCCATCCATCCATCCATCCATCCACCCATCCATGCATCCATCCAGACGAGGGGCAGGGCAGGCGGCAGGCAAACAGAGTCAAAGACAAAACAGGGTCAAAAAATCAGAAGCTCAGGTGTAGATATAACGCTTGGTAATGCAGGCAGAGCGGAACAAACAATACTTCGCACTGAGGGAGACTCAGTGCGGTGCTTAAGTAGACTGTGAGTGATTGCAAATGAAAGTCAAGTGTGTAACTGTAATCCAACATATGTGATCCTGAGTCCATTACTCTGAGTCTGTAATCCTGGTGATCCAGGGACTGCACTTCTGCCTGCAGTTCTTGGTTTGTGGCCCTGAAAATGTAATCCTAAATTCACAATACTCGGATCGTGATCTTGAACTTCTACTTCTAAATCTGTGATCCTGAACCTGTAATACACAGTCTGTTGTCCCGCTTATAATGCTGAATCGGTGATCCTGTTTGTTATTTACAGACTTAGAGACTATTCCTCTGCAGGGTTTCTGATGCTGAGTATGTGAACCTGGGTCTGTGATCCTGATCCTAAACCTGTGATCCTGAATGTCTGATCCTGAATCTGTGATCCAGAGTCAGTAATCCTATTTGTTATAATGCGGTTTAGCAGAAAATCTCTGTTACCTGGTGGTCTGTCATCTGTGGTTCCGGTTCTTGATGGTTCTTGTCGTCGGGGTTCTCTGTGATGCAGCTCTAGTTTCTTCAGCATGACCATTCTTCACACTGAGCCTGCCTCTCCAGTGTCTCCTGAAACCCCCTTCCTCCTCCTCCTCCTCTCTATTCCAGGATGCCTTGGGGTCCTTGCTTGGTTGCTCCCTGGAAATGGGCCCCTCCCCTCATCAGCTGCCTGTCCCTCTGTGACTCACAAGCATACAACCACTCTTTGATGGTTTTAAGTACCCAGGAAATTTCCCCGTCTCTCCACGGTAGCGATGTGTGTGTGTGTGTGTGTGTGGGTGTGGGGGGATCACACGGATTCTAAATCTACCCTTTTAATAGACCCTGTCCCATCCTTATCAGCTGCTTAAGTTTCCTAGAAAACTGCTGTGTCACTTTCATTCCTCTGTCACAGTGAAAGCTGTTTCCTCATCTGACAATGATGGACGGGCCTGAGATCACCATGGCAACAGGATCATCACTGGCAGGCCCGGCCTCAGGCCAGCAGGTGGAGCTGTATCTTTACAGGGTACATCCTCATGTGACCCTAAAAACCTAGTGACCTTCATTTTAAGATACTTTTCAGCGAGGAGACAACTTCACAACATTTTTTAAACATTTTCTGTCTTTTTAAAAACTAAAGAACTTCCACACAAAAACAGGTTCAGAATCAGAAAGTTTTGCAGTCATGTGTTACGTTACAGGATGCTTGACAGAACTAGGAATTTGCTTTGGTAGCTGTAAACACTGTGGGGCTTTTATCAAGAACTCACAACAGTTTATTCTTTCGGTTTTGTTTCACCTCAGAAGAAGGTGAAGAAAATGTAATGATGCTCCGCCCCCTCTTGATCTGAGTGTTGAAAGCACATAGCCAAGGTCGACTGAAACAACTACCAAGTCCATGATGGACCTCCTTCAGAGTGTCCTGGTGCCTCGTGCACTGATGTGCATGTTTAACATAGATGTTGATATGGAAACAGACGTCCAACACCAGAACATCACTCAGGTCCAGATCAGGGAGGCTATACCCTCCAACCCCTCCAGGTTCCACAGCCATTGCCCACACGGCCATTAAAGTCCCCCCAGAAAGACATAACATGGTGGCCAAGGTGGGGGCTCATGCGTAAGCAAGCCAACATAAGCAACTTCACCACGGTATGTCCAAGCTGTTGTGAGAATCCAGGTCATTAGTGGTTGCTAGTACCCTTTGACCTCTGACACAACCTCAGGCTTCTTCCTTCCCAAAAGCCAGATTTCTTGAGCAAAGCTTGGTCTACCTTCTCACATATTATGAGACATGAAGGAAGCACATAAACAGATAGGAAAGAACCCTGTGGAACACCATTGATGACATTTGTATCAGCAACCATGAGGCTGTCAGATAAATAAATCAACATTCCTTTCATTTTGACGGCTCAAACATCAGCCTAGTTTTTTCAGAGATCCTGGGCTTAAATGTGGCAGAGGGACACCCTACACCAGAGTCAGGTGGTGTCCCGCTGAGTCACGGGAGCACCAATAAGACGTTGATAACCGGTCTACAAGCACCAGCAAAAGAAAAGACGCTGGACCTACACGGTGTACGATTGCATGCTTGGTATCAAGTCATTGTGGGGCTCATCTCAGATGCTGTTCTCAAAGGTGTCATCTTAAGGCTTGCTTGCTCCTTCATGCATATTCATGCGGTCTACCTAAACATCTTTGTTGCACATTTTATAATATCTGAAAGAACGTCATGAAACTGCGTTTTAGACTGGATTCTTTCTACCAATGGATGCTTTTACTGATCAGACAGTTTGGTGGCTCAAAGACCTGTCAGAGGTCTGTGACTTTGTAATGTCGTGGTCAGCTGGGATTCTCCAGTAAACCCAGCTTCCCTACAGCTGTTACTAAACAGGTAATTACCATTTAGGTCCCTCAACCCCCCAGGCCAGGCTGATGAGCAGGAGGAGACAAGTGATGCATGGTGCAGTTCAGGGTCAGACTGGGAAACCCAGATGCTCAGTTTAGGTACCAACAGAAAAAAAGTCAGATAAAAGCTTCATCTTCTTTTTCTTTTTTTGCTGTGAACAATGCGACCTCATAATTAGGAAGCCACATGCAGCAGCGACTGGGAGCCGTGAATAATTTACAGCTATGAATCATCAGATAGCAGCAACTTTAGACTGCCGTGTGGCTTTCAGGCTGCCTCAGTGTGTAACTGAGATGATGAGCAGGTCTTTGGGATGCTGCCCAGGATGCAAGACATCTAAGGATGTTAGAACCGAACCCACCAAGACCCGTTTCACCCGCCGAGACCCGTCTCACCCACCGAACCCGTTTCACCCGCCGAGACCCGTCTCACCCGCCGAGACCCGTCTCACCCGCCGAGACCCGTTTCACCCGCCGAGACCCGTCTCACCCGCCGAGACCCGTCTCATCCGCCGAGACCCGTCTCACCCGCCGATACCCGTCTCATCCGCCGAGACCCGTCTCACCCACCGAACCCGTTTCACCCGCCGAGACCCGTCTCACCCACCGAACCCGTTTCACCCGCCGAGACCCGTCTCACCCGCCGAGACCCGTTTCACCCGCCGAGACCCGTCTCACCCGCCGAGACCCGTCTCACCCACTGAGACCCGTCTCACCCGCCGAGACCCGTCTCATCCGCCGAGACCCGTCTCACCCGCCGAGACCCGTCTCACCCGCCGAGACCCGTCTCATCCGCCGAGACCCGTCTCACCCGCCGAGACCCGTCTCATCCGCCGAGACCCGTCTCACCCACTGAGACCCGTTTCACCCGCTGAGACCCGTTGAGACCCGTCTCAGTCCCAACCTTTCAGCAGGCAGGTTTCATCCAGACATCACAGACGGTTCCGTAGCCTAAACAAAGGTTCAAACCAAAACATTTCAGACTTGATTTCATTCTGAAAGTTCAGAAAAACATCCCACATAAGATTTAAAGTCAGACATTTTTCACCAGAATGTTCTGATGTTTTTTGGATTCCATAAAATCCAATCCCAGATGAAGTACTTAAAACCTTTAACCTCTTCAGGCCTGGCGTCCACACAGCTGGACATCACATTTGGGTTCCATGAGCACAGTCGTTAACTTTGACAACCAGGGTTAGCTCAAATATTAGCTTTGGGTTTGATCCAAAGTCGACTGTTAAAATCTGCTGAGTGTGTCAGCCGTCATGAAAAGCTTTGTTTGTGAGAATCAGATGAAATTATCCATAGTTTGCAGCACTGTGGTTAAAGAGAAGCCACCGCCTCCTCCTAGGACTCTGATCACAGTGACGTCTGTCAGCAGTCACAAGTTATACTTACCAGTGTCCAGTTCAGCACTCATGCACTATTCATTCAGGTATCACTTCACTCCAGCCCAACGGCAGACTTGGCCAAACCCAACTCTTTTTGGCTCCGTCTGGCTTTGAACCTCGTTCTGGGCTAAGTTCAGGACTCTTTAAGGAGAATCGTGGCGCTCAGGAACGGCTGTGTTTGAAGCAAACCTGCAGATATTTGGAAAAGAGGAACCATAACCGCTTTGCCTGGTGAGTACTACCAGAACATGTTAAACTGCATTCTGTAGACCAGATCCAGGTCTAACGGCTGACATGACCGTAAACCTTTTGATCAGCAGTGCGTTTGTTTCAGCTGAAAAGGTCAAAACTCTGGATCATTTCAAATCTGTGGAGAGACTGCAAATGTTTATGTTTATCATCACAAAAGGCCTTTGAATCCTTTTTTCTAATAAATGTAATGCTACTAATTTATTTTTTAAAGCTTTTCCTGTATATAAACAGTCCATGTACTTTAGGGCACTTTGTTGATTAGCTAATCGAATATTTTACACAATGCATGTGAAATGTATCCTCCTTGGCCATTGTATTAGCGTCAGGGGTTTTAAATAATTCAGGTCCTCTTTATACGAGCGTGACCTCCCTCTTTAAATATTACTGTCCTGGTTCTGATGTGACACTGATGTTTTGGATTTTATTGGAGGATAATCTTTAGAAATGTTCCCGAATGACTTTTCCAGATCAACCAACAGATGGTTTAAATCATGAAACGCTCTAAGAACCGCAGACACAAGGAGGACAGAAATGGAGGTATTTGCTGCGACAGATCGTTGCTTTGACTGATGTGGATGCAGAAGATTAATCGTTCTCTAAAATAATCTCCAGACGAACCTGCTATTTTAGAGGCTGAGAACCTGGATAATAACGGCATGTTTCGTGGAGGCCCGGACCCTGATACCATCTCACTGGCTTCAGTCACAGCTGTCACGACCAATGTGTCTAACAAGAGGCAAGAATGACCCACTCTAGGTTTGATTTCCACTGGCCATTTCTCTGACAACATATTTCCTTTTCTGGATCCTCCAGGTCCAAACCAGAAATCAAGATGGAGCCCAGTTCTGGGAGACCAGTAGATTACCAGGTAAAGCCCGCCCACATTGCTGTGGTGATTGTTTTGTGCTTGATGTTAATGCTGTGACTGCTCTGTTGAAGGTCAGTGTGACGGTTATTGAAGCCAGACAGCTGGTGGGACTCAACATGGATCCAATGGTCTGTGTAGAGATTGGAGAAGATAAGAAGTACACCTCCATGAAGGAATCAACCAACTGCCCCTATTACAACGAAGTGAGCTGATCACAGATTGTGGCAAAGTTCATTTCTTATCAGGACAGTAAATAATGTGCTCTCTCCTCAGTACTTTGTGTTCGACTTCCACGTTCCCCCGGATGTTATGTTTGATAAAATCTTGAAAGTGTCCGTAAGTACCGTCAGTCACATGCACCATTTTGATTTTAACTGGATACTCTAGCTCCAGCTACAGAAAACAAAAATACTGCCATATGGTTTGTAATACTGTGTTGTGTTTTGGGGAATATTTCAGCTAAAAGATAAACTGTGATGGAAAGAGTCATAATGATCTGTACGGTCTGGCAGCATGCTGGGTCACTATCGTGCATTCACGTTGGCGTTTTAGGCTCATTACTTTGGTTTTAGGCAGAGCAGCTGCCCTTTTGTCCAGTGGTGTAGATTGAAGGACAAACCCTGGTCCAGAGGTGCCTGAAGCCAAAGTTGGAATCCGCCCTGAGCTGTGAGGGGACAGCACTTCAGGGCCTGCAGTAGCACATCAGCTAAACAGACTTTCCCTCTGCAGGTAATTCACTCCAAAAATCTGCTTCGGAGTGGAACTCTGGTGGGAACTTTTAAACTGGACGTAGGAACCATCTATTCTCAGCCGGGTAATGGCAGAACATTCACTCTGCTCCACATCAAACATGACTTGAAACAAGTGAATAAATATTTCTTCAATTCAAATCCCATAAATGTGTCCTGATCTCCAATAGAATCAAGTCTCACAACGAGACACTTCAGCTGAACAAGTTCTCTCTTTGCCTTTCAGAACATCAGTTTTACCATAAATGGGCTCTCTTGTCCGACCCTGATGACATCACAGCCGGGGGCAAAGGTTACGTAAAATGTGACATTGCAGTTGTGGCTAAAGGAGACACCATAAAAACTCCACACAAAGCTAATGAATCAGATGAGGATGACATTGAAGGGTAAAAAGATCAACTAATCCCTGATGCCCCGTGTTATCGGCACTGTGCAGATAGGTTAATAGTGAAACTCTTGTGTCAGCAACCTGTTGCTCCCAGAAGGGGTCCCTGCAGAGCGACAGTGGGCTCGGTACTACCTGAAGATCTACAAAGCAGAAGGACTTCCCAGGATGAACACCAGCATCATGGCCAACGTCAAGAAAGCCTTTATTGGAGAGAACAAGGATTTGGTTGATCCTTACGTCCAGGTTCAGTTTGCTGGGCAGAAGGCAAGTTCTAAACAGAATCAAACCATCACCTGCCTTCTGACCTCACGCTAACAGTGCTGTGATGTGTAATTGAAGGGGAAAACATCGGTCCAGAAGAGCTGCTACGAGCCCATCTGGAACGAGCAGATCGCCTTCACAGAGATGTTTCCACCGTTGTGCAGACGCATGAAGATCCAGCTCCGGGACTCAGACAAAGTCAATGACGTCGCCATAGGAACACACTTCCTGGACCTGAGGAATATCTCTAATGATGGAGATAAAGGTGGACACACAGTTACACCAACTAGAGACGGGAGCCTAGCCAATAATTCCAGAAACGTTATGCTCTTATCTGGGACATTGCAGGTTTCCTCCCCACGCTGGGCCCGGCATGGGTGAACATGTACGGCTCAACTCGGACCTTCTCCCTTTTGGATGAGTACCAGGAGCTAAATGATGGGCTTGGAGAGGGGGTGTCTTTCAGGGCTCGTCTGCTCATCAGCCTGGGGGTGGAGATTTTGGACACATCCTCACCTGAAATTAGCTGCTCCACCGAGGTCCAGGTGGAAGGGGTGCCCAACATCTCAGAGGTGGGTCCCTGCCTGAATGAGCAGAACAGTCCTTTGTTCCTTCTGCTGTCAAGTCCTATTCAACTGCCATTACTGTCAATTATTAATCGTCCTAATTTAGCTCAGCTGATGCATTATTAAGAGCTACCTGCAGGGTAGTGAATTATTTTTTTACATTGGGGAGGGGGGGCATTGTGGGTCACAGCAGATTCACAGAAAGTCATGGCTCTCTTTGTCTCATCTCTCACTGTTTTTCTACAGAGTGCTACAGGAAAAGTGGAAGAATTTTTCCTCTTTGGTTCGTTCCTAGAGGCCACAATGATCGACAGAAAAATCGGTGATAAGCCAATCAACTTTGAGGTCACCATAGGTAATTGTGTTGATTTGTCATCAAGTTAAGGAGAAGATGGTCCTCCAGGTAACACCAGCACCGCTACTGTCTCCAGGTTACTATGGAAATGAGATCGATGGAGCTCTCCAACCAAAACCGAAGGGGGAAAAGGGCAAAGGGGATGAAGAGGAAACCGAGCTGATCCACAACTCCAGTGAGGAAGAGATGGAGGACGATGGAGACTTGACTTCAGTGGCAACCACACCACCCATGAAGCCTGTCATCACTGACCGGTCAGGCCACACCCACAGAGTGACAACAAAATGCAAACAGATCAACCAGAAAGGAAACGTCTCTGTACAGAAATGCTTCCCTGCTGTTGTACATAATTCCATTTTAGGACAGAGATAACATTACAATACAAGTCAAGCAGAGAAAGGATGCACTATATTATCAACATCATTGGCTCACCTGCCTTGACTCACATACAAACTGAAGTTCCATTCTAACCCGTAGAGTTCATTATGATGTGGATCTATTACAGCTTCAACTCTTCTGGGAAGCCTGTCCACAAGGTTCAGGAGTGTTTCTAGGAGTTTCTGACCTTTCATCTAAAAGGTCATTGGTGAGGTCTCACACTGATGTTGGTGGAGAAGGCCTGGCTCTCAGTCTCCACTCTAATTCATCCCAAAGGTGTTCTATGGGGTTCAGGTCAGGACTGTGTGCAGGCCAGTCCAGATCATCACACCAGACTCTGTCCTCCATGTCTTCATGGACCTTGCTTTGGTCACTGGTGCACAGTCATGTTGGAAGAGGAAGGGGCCTCTCCAAACTGATCCCTTAAGGTTGGGAGCATGGAATTGTCTAGAATGTTTTGTATCCTGAAGCATGCAGAGTTCCTTTCACTGGAACTAAGGGGCCAAGTCCTGAAAAACCAGCCATAAGTCCTCCTCAACCAAATTTTACAATCGGTACAATCCCGTCCCAAATGTATCGTTGTCCTGGAAACCTCCAAACCCAGACTCGTCCATGAGATTGCCAGATGGAAAATCGTGATTGATCCCTCCAGAGAAGACGTCTCCACTGCTCTAGAGTCCAATGCAGAACCCCAAGAAGACACAAATTAAGCTGGAGAACATGAGAGGTTTATTAGCTCAGTAGCACTTAAATAGATATGTGGAGACCTCAGGATTCCCCTGACCAGCGGGCCAGAAACTGGCTGAAAATGGGGAGGTTGTTTAGCAACCTCAGGGTAACATCAGGGTAAAAATGGTTGCTCACTCAGGGATGATGGGAGGAATCTCCAGACTGATGTCCAAGGAAGAAGCTTACGCAGGAGGTCTTTTAGTTCAGGAGGTCCAAAGAGAATTATGGTCAACATCCAACTTCAGTCCAACAGGCAAAATCTAGAAATACAAAAGCGGCAAAACTCAGGTCAGGGAAGAACACTGAACGTTCAAAAGGCACAAAAGACGTGGTAGAATAGAGGAAAAGCTACAGGTAATTTAAACTCTGGTGAAGGAAGAGAGCTGCTTAAGAGGAGAACGTTATTAGGGAAATCATAAGCTGAAAAAAGCAGCTGCGACAAAAACCTGATGGAGACCCAATTTATCTGAATCCATACATTCTTTTCGCTCATTAGCTGATAAACAGAAATGAGAAAAAACCAAAGGTTAGGTTTGGTGGTAAAAAGGCCCTGCGACCTCATTGAGTGATTCTATGGGCTGTCTCCAAGGCCTGACAATGACAATGCAGTCAGGTAAACTTTGTCAATGTACTGTATCATCATGAGGTCCATCTGCCTCAGCTGGTTAGGGTTCAAGACGCGGTTCTGGTAACATTCCACAGTGCAAAGTGCAAAGAGCAAACTCATGCAGTAAATGTCCGTTCATGCTTCACGAATTCTCGATGTTTTAGGTCTGTAAAACATGTTTGTTTCTCCACAGGAACTACTTTCATCTGCCCTACTTTGAAAGGAAGCCATGTATCTACATCAAGAGCTTATGGCAGGACCAGAAAAGGAGGCTGTACAATTCCAACATCATTGACAACATTGCTGATAAACTGGCAAGTCAAACATGTCACAAGTGGAAATACAGCAGCGTGAAGGTGAATCTAATCTGTTTTTTCAGGAGGATGGACTGAATGATGTCAATGAGATCATCAAAACTGAGAAGGCCTATCCTGAGCGCCGGCTGCGAGGAGTTCTGGAAGAGCTCAGCCAGGGTTGCAGGTCTGCAAAGACACAGAGGATTCTACTCAGAAATGTTCGTAAAATGCATGTCATGCTGATGGAAACCTCTCTACTCCAGCCAGTTTCTGGCACTAGCAAACAAAGACCAGAACCAGTCTGGAAGAACCAAACTCGACAAGGAGAGACTGAAGCTGTGTTTGTCAGAAGTGGTGCGTTTGGAATTATCTCCACATTTACTCTTTTCCTTGTTTTTTTCTGGAAGCCCTCCTGTGTGTAATGGTTGGCTGTGGTTTCAGGAAGCCATAGGTCTGCAGGCGAAGGCCATGAGGTCCCAGGTAAAGAAAAGCACAGTCAGAGACAAACTCAAGCTTTCCCAGAACTTCCTGTCAAAGCTGCGCTTCCTGGCTGATGAGGTAGGGATTGCATGTTTGAGGCTGCAGCTCATCAATCGTAGGACTTCATCCGCGGATCTCATGTCTTTGCAGCCGCAGCACAGCGTTCCCGATGTCTTCATATGGATGATAAGTAACGGGAAGCGCATTGCTTATGCTCGGATTCCATCCAAAGACATTCTTTACTCCAGCATAGATGAGGAAAAAGGGAAGGACTGTGGAAAAGTCAAAACCATTTTTCTCAGAGTGAGTTTCCCCTAAAGGTCTTCGGTTCTGGGTCTCGTTGACTCGGCTAAAACATCTTTTCCTGTTCTCTGAAGATCCCTGGAAAAAAAGGTTTTGGACCTGCTGGGTGGACTGTCCAGAGCAAGATTGAGATCTACCTGTGGCTGGGTCTCACCAGGCAGCGCAAAGACTACCTGAACGGCCTGCCAAATGGATTTGAGGAGAACAAGCTGTCTAAAGGGCCTGGCCTGCCATCCACGCCTCCCATCAGCCTGACCTACATGAGTACGGAAATCGTATTTATGTTCAGTGGAAGCTGATAATGCATAAGCTTTTAGCTGTTCACAGTATAAAAGGACAAAAGGAACTGTGGGCTGACCAACATGGACATGTTTTTATTCTACCTTGAACACACCTGTGTCACTTTGTCAGTAGGCTCTGCAGAGACCTCATAATGGTAGTAGGTAAAGTGTGTTCATGTCAGCGATTTGGCAGATGGTTTATGACTCCTGATTGTGACTGAACCTGGTTTGCAATCAGCAAAGCCCAGCGCAATACAGGCCATTCTACAGCCCAGAGGAGAAAAAAGAGTCCCAGAAAAATACATCAGAGACACATCTGGGCTTTATTTAACACCATCAACAGTGAGGTGTCATCGCCAGTTCTTCCGAATTTTGGATACATGGGCTGGGAGAACCAGACTGTGAGTCATAACCACAAAGAATCCAGACACAGAGAGAAAGGTTCAAAAGAAGCTTCAATCCAAATGCAGATATAGGGAGAGGTCCACCAAAAACCAGCTGGAACACTTGAAGGAACACAAAGGCAAAATGTTCCAGCAGATTCTTATAAACAGAGAAAACAATCAACACAAATGAGAACAGCAGTGAGGAACCACAGCAGTCTGCAGAGAAACAAACATGGACAGGACCCAATCAAGTACCTGTGACCAACAGGTTCTAATTCAAGACCCTGTAAAACTCCATGGCTGACTTCATGAGAAACAAACTAAAACGACGGCGTCTTCTCTGAGCAGCAGCCACACAGAGTAGATTTGATTGTAGATGAAATACAGGATCAAAATTGGCTCGAGAAAAGCTTTTCTAAAGACGGGACTGATATGAAGTTTTTAAAAACGATCCTAAACATTTGGGTTGAGGCTCTCTCTGAATGTGTCCTCAGTGAAGCAGATCTTCCAGCTGAGGGTCCACATGTACCAGGCTCGCAGCCTGTTTGCTGCTGACAGCACCGGCTTGTCTGACCCCTTTGCCAGAGTCTTCTTCTCCACTCAGAGCCAGGTCACCGAGGTGAGTTGAACCTAGAACAGAATCCACAGAGCCGGACTCCCTGAGGATCCCAGACGTCTGGTTTTGTTGCAGGTGCTGGCGGAAACTCTATGCCCAACTTGGGACCAGCTGCTGGTTTTTGAGAATGTGGAGCTGTTTGGAGAGGCTGTTGAGCTGAGAGATGACCCCCCCATTATCGTAATAGAAATCTATGATCAAGACACAGTGGTGAGCCTCTCTTTCAAGAGAAAACTGGATCAGACTTGAATTTACACACGGCTGCGAATTCCTCCAGCTGTTAATGCAATGTCGTGCATTTCTAAGTGTATTTGTGTCAACACGATGCTCCTGTGAAAACATGGTTGCTGACTGAGATTTCATGTCTGCTCTGGACAATAACGCCATTGTTTTGGACGGCCCTTTGGATAAGTAGAGTGTGGATTTGCTTGATGTATGGTAGCGACACTGTCATGTGTGCAGAGCACTGAAAGGCATGCAGGAGGAATACAGAACGGCAGACTTCTTATCCCTGTTGCATTCCTTAAAACAATGGTTTGAGGGTTTTTTTAACCAAAATGGATTTTAACCACTAACTGCAAGAAAGATCTTGTTGCGAAAGGTCCATCTGTTTTGCAGTTCACTGGTTATTGTAGGGATGTTGCTGCTTGCTTGGTCACCTTTGCTTTGAAGTCTCCATTTCTTTCTTTCCCTTTGGAAACGTGCAGCTGCAGCCATGTTTCTTCCCGCTCACACACCTCCCTTTCTAAACACCTCTGTGACGTCTTTTCTGATCAAAGAGCGCTATCCAAAAGTGAAGTGCAGATTTCAGGCTAGGCTGTGTGTGACCTTCTCCCAGGGCAAGGCCGACTTCATGGGGAGAACCTTTGCCAAGCCTGTGGTCAAGATGGCCGATGAGCACTATGGTCCACCGCGCTTCCCCCCCCAGCTGGAGTACTACCAGATCTATCGGGGGAACTGTGCAGCTGGAGAAATGCTTGCAGCCTTCGAGCTGCTGCAGGTCAGCTTGCTCCTAAACTCTCAGACTCATCAATTTCCCTCATTAATATTCATTTTTGGTTGATTCTTCTCTTAGATCGGCCCCAACGGAAAAGCTGATCTACCCCCCCTAGATGGTCCAACAGACATGGACCGTGGCCCAATTCTGCCGGTGCCGCTTGGGATCAGACCAGTGCTCAGCAAGTACAGGATTGAGGTGCAGTTTCCCTTTAGACAGACCTCAACGTTTTCGTAGGAACCCTGTTCCAGGGGAAACTGGTAAGCTGCTTTTCTCACAGGTTCTGTTTTGGGGTCTGAGAGACTTGAAGAGGGTGAACCTCGCCCAGGTGGACCGGCCTCGTGTCGACATTGAATGTGCAGGAAAGGGAGTTCAGTCCGCTCTCATCCCCAACTTCAAGAAGAACCCCAACTTCAGCACTCTGGTCAAGTGGTTTGAAGTGGTATGCTCTACCAGCCCCATATTTCACACAGTTTCTCCAGACAAGAACTACAACCCACTTCTGAATGTTCTCCATCAGGATTTGCCTGAGAACGAGTTACTTCACCCCCCACTGAACATTCGCGTGGTGGACTGCAGAGCTTTTGGACGATACACTTTGGTAGGTTCCAACGCTGTCAGCAGCCTCCGGAAGTTCATCTACAGGGGGCAGGACAACCCGGCAAACAGCTGGTCAACCACAGGTACGCCGGATGACCTGCAGCTCCTCCACCGACAGTCCAGTGTCCCAAACATCTGTTTGTGTTTCAGAGGAAATCATTGTTGTCAGCATGGAGCAAGAACCTACCTGTAAGAAGATGGAGACGGTCGTCAAACTGGACTCGGTACGTTTCTAACAAAACTTTAGAAATATAGAAAAAATAATAAAACAGAAAAGAGTGAACATTAATTCAAAATAAAGGTTAATAAAAACCCAGATAGAACCCAAAATGCTGGAGACCAGGCACACTTGAACATGACAGAGCCCAGGGAGCAACAAAAGCAGATGACCTGAGCATGAAGAACTGAAAACCAGACACTGAAGGTCAATGACTAAACAAAGACAGCTGTGGCTGATCAACCTGAACCTAGTGGGGCTGACAAGGACAACAGAACAGTCCAAAAACCCAGGAAACATCACAAAAATCTGACGGCAGAATCCTTACAGCAGCGCCACTCTGAGCTGGAGTTATTCCGCTGAATATGAATAATGCTCCTCAAGAGTCCTCTGACAAAATCTGACACCAGTGTTTGAAAGTTCTCGGTGCCTCTTCCCTTAAAGGGTTAGGGTCCAGTTTACCTCAGATCGTCTCGATAGAGTTATTCACTAAAGTATATTTGTTTTCTTTAGGTTAGGGTTCATAGGAAGTGTAAAATCCTGTCATTTTGACCTCTTTGACTGAGCTCACTGCCATGTGTCTGTAAATGACCTAACTGCTGCTGATGTGTGGTACCACCTGCCTCTGCAGTGCTCTGAAGCTGTGGTCAAAGTGGAGGTAAGATCAGCAGGTTTGGAAATGATCCCATCCCTGACAGCTTTACTGAAACATCTGTCACATGGAAGGATGATGACAAGGATGAAAAGGGCAAAAAGAAGAAGAGGAAGAAGGTGGATGAGCCTGAGGAGGAGGAACTGGATGAGAGCATGCTGGACTGGTGGTCCAAGTACTTTGCTTCCATTGAAACACTGACAGAGGTGAGCAGAACCTGTTCCTGTTGTATTATCTCATCCATCATGTCATCTACAGTCAGTTTGCGTGATGACAGATAACCAAGTTCTGACTCTTTCAGACACTCAAGTCTCAGGAAGCAGCTCTGTCCGACTCGGAAGATAAGGAAGACATGGACATGGCAGATGGAGGAGGTGATGCCACGATACCCCTGACAAACCTGGGTACTTCTTCTCTGCTCAGAATCCCGATCCCAGAAGGATACAGCAGATTCTGTGGCTGGCTGGATGTTTGGATGGATGGATGGATGGATGGATGGATGGATGGATGGATGTTTGGATGGATGGATGGATGGATGGATGTTTGGATGGATGGATGATGGATGGATGATGGATGGATGGATGGATGGATGGATGATGGATGATGGATGGATGTATTGCTTGATGGATGGATGGAGTGGATGGATGGATGGATGATGGATGTATGTTTACATGGATGGATGGATGGATGGATGGATGGATGGATGGATGGATGGATGGATGATGGATGGATGGATGGATGGATGTTTGATGATGGATGGATGGATGGATGTTTGAATGATGGATGGATGGATGGATGGATGGATGGATGGATGTTTGATGGATGGATGGATGGATGTTTGGATGGATGGATGGATGGATGGATGTTTGGATGGATGATGGATGGATGGATGTTTGATGGATGGATGGATGGATGGATATTGACGATTTGACGGACGGACGGACGGATCGCCCGACGGACGGATTTGGGATTTGACGTCTGAAATCAGATTTGACGGACGGATTTGACGCCTGGATTTGATTTTTGACGGACGATTTGATTTGACGGACGGACGAAATCTGGATTTGATTTGATCGCCTGATCGGATGGATTGATTGACGGACGGATTGGATTTGATTTGATGGACGTCTGGATTTGACGGATTTGATTTGACGGATTGATTTGATTTGACGACTTGACTTGACGGACGGACGGATTTGGATTTGATTTGACGGATTTGCCTGGATTTGATTTGATTTGATTTGATTTGATTTGGACGTCTGGATTTGATTGGACGGATTTGGATTTGACGGATTGGACGGACGTCTGATTTGAGTTTGATTTGGACGGATTGCCTGATTTGGATCCGATTTGACGGATTTGACGGACGTCTTGATCGTGATTTGATTTGGACGGATTTGGACGCCTGACGGATTTGACGATTTGATTTGATTTGACGGATTTGATGGACGGACGATTTGATTTTGATTTGATTTGATTTGACGGACGGATCGTCTGTTGACGGACGGATTGACGGACGTCTTGAACGGACGGATGGACGGATCGGATCGCTCCTGATTGACGGATTTGACGGACGGACGGACGGACGGATCCGACGGACGGACGGACGACTTACTTGACTGACTTTGATTCCGATCGCCCTGGACGGACTTGACGGACTTGATTCGACGGACCTGGATCGGGACGGATCTGCGGATCGTCTGACTTGACTTGACTTGACCTGACTTGACCTGGACGGATTTGATCTTGATCTTTGACTTGATCGTGATTCTGGGATTTGATTGGATCTTGATTTTGATCGTCCTTGACTTGGATTTGGATTTGATTTGATCGACTGGATCGTCTGAACCCGGATTGATTTGGATTTGATTTGGATTTGATTTGGATTTGATTTGATCGTTCGATTTGATTTTGGATTTGATTTGATCGTCTTGACTTGATTTGATCGATTTGATCTGAATTTGATTTGGATGACGTCTGATTTCGACGGACGGACTTGATCTGATTTGACGTCTGGATTTGATCGATGATTTGGATTTGATCGTCTGATTTGGATTTGACGGATTTGATTTGATTTGGACGGATTTGATTTGATTTGACGGACGGATTTGATTTGATTGATCGATTGACTTGATTTGATTTGACGGATTTGATTTGACGGATGACGTCTTGACGGATTTGACGGACGGACGTCGTCTGGACGGACGTTTGACGGACGGACGGACGCCTGACGGACGGACGACGGACGGTGACGTTTGGATGGATGGATGGAAAATGGATGGATGGATGGATGGATGGATGGATGGATGGATGGATGGATGGATGGATGGATGTTTGAATGGATGGATGGATGGATGGATGATGGATGGATGGATGATGGATGGATGGATGGATGACAAATGGATGGATGGATGATGGATGGATGGATGATGGATGGATGGATGATGGATGGATGGATGGATGTTTGATGATATTGATGGATGATTGATGGATTGGATGGATGGATGATGGATGGATGGATGGATGATGTTTCTGATGGATGGATGATGGATGATGTTTGATGGATGGATGGATGGATGGATGGATGATGGATGTTTGATGGATGGATGATGGATGTTTGGATGGATGGAAGTGGATGGATGGATGGATGGATGTTTGATGGATGGATGGATGGATGTTTGATTGATGGATGGATGGATGGATGGGATGGATGGATGATGGATGATGGATGGATGGATGGATGGATGGATGGATGGATGTTCTGATGGATGGATGGACGGACGTCTGAACCTGACTTGACTTGACGCCCGACTCCGGACTTGACGACTTGTGATTTGACTTGGACTTGACTTGACCTGATCTGGACGTAAACTTGACCTGGGATCTTGGATCGTCTCGACTCCAGATCTTTGACCTGACCTGGACCTTGACCTGATCTTTGTCTGACTCCAGACTCCGTGACCTGATCTGGATCTGACCTGACTAGATCTGACTTGACCTTGACTTGACCTGACCTGTCTTCGACGTGATCTTGATGATCTTGACTTTATCCTTGGATCAGACTTGACCGATCTTGATCTGATCGATTGACGTCTGGACTTGATTTGACTTGACTTGACTTGATTTGATTTGATTTGATTTGATTGACTTGGATTTGATTTGACTTGGATTTTGACTTGACGTCTGGACGATTTGACTTGGATCTGGACGGGATTTGACTTGACGGGTTACCGATTTGACTTGATTTGATTCAACGGACTTGATCGTCTGACGGATTTTGATCGGATTTGACGTCTGATTTGATTTGACGGATTCGGACGGACGGACGTCTTGACGGACGGACGACGCCTGACGGACGGACGGACTTTTGACGACGGACGCCTGACGGACGGACGGACGGACGGACGGACGTCTGACGGACGGACGGACGCGGATCGCCTGACGGACGGATTGACCGGGATCGACGGACGCCTGACGGACGGGATTCTGACGTCTTGACGGACGGATTTGACGGATTTGGGATTTTGACGCCTGGACGGATTTTGGACGGGATTTGACTGACTTGGACGGACGACTTGATCTGACTTGGATCTGGACGGACTTGATCGATTTGATTTACCGGACGTCTGACGGACGGACTAGGACGACGGACGGATTTAAATTTTGACTTTGCCTGACTGGATTTTGACGGACGGATTTGACGGATCGACGGACTTGACGGACGGATTTGACGCTCCGACGGACGGACGGATTTGACTTGACGGACGGACGCTCCTGACGGATTTGACGGACGCCTGGACGGACGGACGGACTTGACGACGGACTTGACGGACGACTTGACTTGACGACGGACGGATCGACGGACGGACGGACGGACGGGATTTGGACGTCTGGACGGACGGACGACGATTTGACGGACGGATCGACTTGATCGACGGATCGTCTGACGGATTCGGACCTGACTAGATTCCGGGATCGGACTTGACTGATTTGGATCTTCGGGACTGGACGGATTTTGGGATCGATTTGACTTGGATTTGAATTTTGACTTTTGGATCTTGATCGATCGGATCGTCTGACGGATCTTGATCTGGACGGACGGATCTTTGATCGACTTGACTTGACCTGGATCTGACTAATTTGACGGATTTGATCTTGACTTGACGGGATTGACTTCGACCTGGACTTGACTTGGATTTGATTGATTCGACTTGATCTGGACTTGGACTTGATTTCGACGGACGTCTGACGGATTGGATTTGACGGATTTGACGTCTGGATTGACGACGGATTTGACTGGACGGATTTGACGGATTTGATTTAAGGACGATTTGATTCTGGACGGACGATCGTCTTCGATTTGATTTGGACGCCTGACGGACGGACGCCTGACGGACGGATTTGATTTGACGATTGACGATTTGGACGGACGGATTGATTGGACGGACGTCTGACGGACGGATTGACGGATTTGATTGACGTCTGGACGGATGCATGGATGGATGGATGGATGGATGTTTAGATGGATGGATGTTTGGATGATGGAGGATGGATGTTTGATCGATGGATGGATGGATGGATGGATGGATGTTTGATGGATGGATGGATGGATGGGATGGATGGATGTTTAGATGGATGGATGTTTGGATGGATGGATGGATGGATGATGGATGGATGGATGGATGGATGGATGGATGATGGATGGATGGATGGATGGATGGATGGAGATGCTAATTTTAGCTAACCCTCTGACTGATGTCAGACTTCAACTTCAAGTCAGCGTGAGTAATCTTCATCATTGTTCTCTCACATTTACATTTTCTGTATTAAAAGCACAACCATAAAAGTTCCCTGAAAGTGTTTGAGGGGTGGAAAGGGGGGTTCCTAGTATTCTGTAAACACAGTGACACACACTCCTGGCTGGGGGGTCTTGGACAGGTGGATGCCCCCCCTGTAATCACACTCCCATACCTTTGTTCCCTCAGACATAAACCCGACAACAGTTCAAGGAAAGGCAACAGGAAAGGAAAAGCAAAGAAGGACAAGAAGAAAAGCCGCCTTTGATGCCTTTTGGGGAGAAAAAAGCCTGCTGATGAGTTGAAGGTTTGAGGAGCTTCGTCACAAACTTTCACAACGGGTTAAGAAAGCTAGAAGACCCGACTGAACTGAAAAGCGTCTCGTTCTCCAACAAGGTCTACCCCAAGGAGTTGAGAAAGGGAATTTGATAACTTTGAAGACTGGCCGCACACTTCTACCTGTTCGATGAAAGCTGGTGATGATGACACCAGACCGTGGCAGATGAAGACCGGATTGTCGGGAAGTTTAAAGTAAGGTGCCTCCAAGATAATAATAATAATAACTGATACTTTATTTATCCCACAATGGGGGATCCCATTGGGGAGCGGTGAGTTGCAGCCGGGAGGCAATAGCGTTAAGGGTCTTGCTGTTTCAAGGACCTCTCGAATGGGTGATGTTAACTGCTCGCCATTGATAAGTGGTGATTGGACCCAGTGCCAGTACTATTGTTTATCCTCCGAATCAACCCCGTAGCCTCTCACCTACTAACCGAGCTACCCAGCCATATGTTCAGCAAGTACAAGTCTATACTAGAGTTTTCAACTGTCTTCATTGGCTGATGCAGGGCTCCATGTGCATGTACAAAGTGTCAGATGACGCGCCCAGAGACATGAGTTTTGATTCCAATATGGGAATGTTTCAAAACATCCCTGCCAACGATCCAGTCAACGGTCCGAAGATCTATGTAGTCAGGTAAGTTGAACTCGGGTTGAAGACAGCTGGACTGCTCTACGCTTTGGATTGTCATCATATTAAAAGGCAACTTTTTTGGTAAGCAACCGATTCGCATCCAGCAGACATCAACGGGAAAGCTGACCCCTACATCGCAATCAAACTAGGAAAAACAGAGATCAAGGATAAGGAAAACTATATTTCCAAACAGCTAAACCCTTTGTTTGGAAAGTAAGTCCCTGAAAATGTCAATCAAAACTGCTGGACGACAAATTGTTGTATGAGATCAATAGTTTTAATGCAGATACATAAAACCCAAAGTCTGAGGATCTTTGTTTGCTTCATGCACCTTTTTGCATCGTTCACATAAACATGCATTTACCTAAGGAGTGTTAGCTTGAATTCTGCTAAAGTTTAGGAGTCAGCATGTGCCAGGCGGTGAAAGGCTGCTTATTGCTGTGTCAGTTCTTGGATGTGGAGGCCACCTCGATGGACTCCAGACACTGACAGTGTCGATTTACGATCAGACCTGGTGGGAACTGATGATCTGATTGGAGAAACCAAATCCACTTGGAGAACCGCTTACAGCAAAACACAGAGCCACGTATGCCGCCAACAAGTACTCCTATGTAAGAATGAGCTCTCAATTCCGAAGAGTAGTAGGATTTATGGCGCAGGACTGAAACAAAGCGTACTTTTACAACCTTACATGTTTCTGGTCATGGGTACAATGTGTGGCGAGACCCGATGAAACCAACACACATCCTGGCTAAACTGTGCAAGGACGGGAAACTGGATGGGCCACACTATGGCCCTGGAGGAAGAGTCAAAGTGGAGAACCGAGTCTTCATGGCACCCACTGAGATTGAGGATGAAAATGGTACCATTGTTCTTTCGCTCTGAAATCCAGTCTTCTTCATTCATGTTGGTGCCAGTGTCCCCATAAAGACACATGACTGGTGTTCACTAGGTCTGAAGAAGAAGACGATGAACACCTCGCCTGTGCTGCTCTGACCCATTGGGAGAAAATCCTAATGAGTTGCAAACCTGCTCCCTGAACATGTGGAGACTCAGACCTGCTCCAAATCTCGGACAAGCCAGGAATAGAGCAAGTAAGTTCATGCACAGAAGAGAAACTGCTCAAGGAAGTTACAGAATGAAAAGGCGTTTTTGTCCTTTTAATTGTGCAGGGCAGAATTGAGCTTCTGGGTGGACATGTTCCCAAAGAAACATCGGCCCTGCACCACATTTCACCAAGGAAACCCAAGAAGTAAGTTAGAAAACAACCCTGTGTTCCTGAAAGAGCACAGGTCCATCTCAGAGTGGGAACACTCAAAGAGGAGTTTTGTCCGTTTTCAAGTTGATGCAGATCAGCTTTCATCCATTCCACCGTTGTTGTAACTGTTCTGTACAGTATGGAGGAGTTCAGGACTGTGCTGTTGCAGCAGGGTGTTTGTGTGAATGAGGCTCCCATCTCCATGCATGTCTCCAAACCTGAGCTTTTACATTTTGGTTTCATCTCTCAGAAAAAAACAAATTCTACTTAGAACAAACTCTTCCAAACTAAATTGTGAAGCGCAGAGCAGGCAGGCCTCTAAACAAAGTCCCTGTGTGGGTCAGGAGCTTTAAAAAGCTTTCGCACCCCTAGAACTTTGACAAAAATGTGACCAACCATCCTCAAGTTCAGTGCGAAAGGCAGAAGAAATGAAGTAGAGCTTCAGAGGAAACATAACCGGAGCCTAGTATACATGCAAGCGCAGCTGGAGGTTCTGAGTCGGTCTCCATGGAGACCTTCAGCAGAACCATCAACGAAGCTTTAAAGCTCCCAGCTGTCTGGTGAAGGTAACCGTTTGACCATCTGTTCATCGACAGCATCCTTCAGCGTTTGTGAGGAGCAGGTGATGCTGTGAGAGCTTACATGGAAATATGAATGCCTCAGGGACCTTCCACGGCTTTTGTCTGCAGGTTCGAGCTGAGGGTACTCATCTGGAAATTTCGGCCAGACGAGGCTAGTTCGAAGACGACGATATCTTCACAGGGAGAAAATCCAGCGACATATTTGTCCGAGGGTAGTTAGCGCTCAAAGAGACAAATTCCGGTTGGATTTTCAGAGAAAACTGAGACTTGTTTGTCTGTAACAGCTGGCTGAAAGGACAGCAGGAGGACAAACAGGACACTGACGTACATTATCACTCCATCACTGGAGAGGGCAACTTCAACTGGCGCTTTGTCTATCCCTTCGATTACCTGATGGCTGAGGAGAAAGATTGTCATCTCAAAGAAGGAGTCCATGTTTGCCTGGGATGAAATGACTGAGTACAAGATTCCGCCTCGACTCAATCTCCAAGTGTGGGATGCCGATCACTTCTCAGCGGATGACTTTCTGGGTACTGAGGACGGGATTTCCTGGAAAAGTCGAGAGCGTTTCCTGGTTTGTTAATTCACCCCAATGACTATCTCCGCAGGTGCAATCGAGCTCGACCTGAACCGCTCGTGGGAGCAAAGATCGTTGCCAGTGCACCATCGAGATGGTGACCAACGAAGCTGAGATGCCCATGGTGTCCATCTTCAAGCAGAAGAGGATCAAAGGCTGGTGGCCGTTTGTGGCCCGAAACGAAGAGGATGAGTTTGAGCTCACGGTGCGTCAAAGCAACTCCAAACCTGGACTCCAACTTGAAATGCAACCATGATGAAGGAAGTGGCAACGTTAATTAACATTTGCTTACATACCAAGGCACTGCTGAGAGAAACATATTTAATTTCCAGAGAAGTTGTAGATGGCAATTGTTTATTTATTGACAGGAATCATGGGAGTCTCTTGGAAAACTTGTTTTGCTTTTATGAAATTTGTTTGGAACCTGAAGATTATCATCACTAGTCACCCAGTGAGTCCCTGGTAACTGGGAACAACCAGATTAAATAATCAGATTAAATAGGAACATGCAGCAGAATCCAGCCTGGATGGGAGTCAATCATTTCGTGCTTCACAGCTGAACCTGGAGGGTCTTTGTTCCTACAGGGCAAAGTGGAAGCTGAGCTTCATCTTCTGACAGGGGAGGAGGCGGAGAAAAGTCCAGCAGGGGAGGGACGCAACGAGCCAGAGCCATTAGAGAAACCCAAGTATGGAGATTTCTTTGAAGCCCATTTTTCTCTGAGGGATCTCCAGAAGGTCCAGCTGGGTACTGCTGGGCCCTGAACACTTCCTTAGTTTTTTTACATCTGTCTCTCCCCCCCTCCAGCCGTCCAGACGTGGCACTGCTCTGGTTTCTCATCCCTCTCAAAGCAGCAAAGCACCTGGTGTGCGACCAGTACAGGTGGCTGACCATCAAAATTGTGACGGCTCTCCTGGTGCTCGCCATCTTGGGTCTCTTCCTCTACAACATGCCGGGCTACATGGTGAAGAAGATGCTGGGGGCTTGAAGACCAAGCTGGAACAGAGTGTTATTTTTTAGGAGGTTGTCGTCTCTTATTTTTTCAAGTTTTACCTTGTGGGTCCGACATTTGAGAGATTCTGATACACAAAAAACTGGAGGTCAATAATAGTTAAATAGTCTAGTTCTTTCAGGGAATTTATTTAAACGTTCTTAGCGGCATTTTCATGACTGATTTTCAAAAGTATTTCTGGAATCTCACACCCTCACATTTACATTTTTCAAACTTATCTTCAATTCAAACTGCAGTTCAAAGGTGGGCCTAAGGTGATTGGTGGATGCGCTTGCATCATTAAGTTCTTTAGTTATCATAAAGACCCCATCCCCTGAAGAACTTTATTCATTAAACTTTGGCGATAGAATGTAGGATTTGAGAGAAACCGTAAAAAGCAGAGAATAAACCAAACAATGGGTTGTAGCAGCGTCGATGTTGGTAGAGCGTCTGCGTGGTAGAGCCTCTGCTTGGTAGAGCGTCTGCTTGGTAGAGCGTCTGTGTGGTAGAGCATCTGCTTAGTAGAGCGTCTGTGTGGTAGAGCGTCTGCTTGGTAGAGCGTCTGTGTGGTAGAGCATCTGCTTGGTAGAGCGTCTGCGTGGTAGAGCGTCTGCGTGGTAGAGCGTCTGCTTGGTAGAGGATCTGCTTGGTAGAGCGTCTGCGTGGTAGAGCATCTGCTTGGTAGAGCGTCTGCTTGGTAGAGCGTCTGTGTGGTAGAGCATCTGCTTAGTAGAGCGTCTGTGTGGTAGAGCGTCTGCTTAGTAGAGCATCTGCTTGGTAGAGCGTCTGCGTGGTAGAGCGTCTGTGTGGTGCAGTGTCTGGTTGGTATGGCCTCTGTGTGTTACAAAGTCTAGTTGGTATGGGATCTAAATGGTGGAGCGTTTGGTTGGTAGAGTCCATCTAGTCCTGGACAGGAACTCTGTAACCTCCAATGTTCTGCTGCATTTAAACCCCACAGTTTGACTAAAGGAAGGCTCCATTATATTCTTCAGTGTCCTGGTTACCTCTCTGTACAAGTCTGGATTCCACTGTTGTCTTTTTTGTGTCTGCTAAAGGTGAGATCATCGTTCATGTTGCATTCTTCTGCACTTGTTTGGAAAATGAATAACGGTTGTGGTGTTCCAAGTTTTGTCTAAAAAGATGTGAGGACTCATTTCAGAGTTCAGGTTTTTGCTTGTTCCTGCTTTTGTGTTTGATATGTGAAATTTGTGAATAAAATGCCCTCTGGACCGTTCAGTCTTCATGTGTGTGTGTTCATGAAAATACAGGAAAACCTCCATGTTCTGCCTTTTACTAGGCAGCAATGACTTCAAGCTGAAAGTGGGGATTCTGATCTACTTCACGTTCAGACTGAAGCTGAAGGTTTTAGGGGTTTCTGAACAGCCGGATGGTAAAGAACGTCCAGCAGAAACAAACGCTGGAACTGCGTTCTCGCTCATTCTGAACCCGGATGCTCCTGAAGAGGGAAATGCTGTGTGATTCATGTGAGAGTTAAAGGTCTTCTTCATGAGGACTCCAAGGTTTCTGATCACAACAGATCACTGACTCTGGGTAAGGGGGATCCATGTGATCAACCCACATCATAACCACCCACTAACACGTCTGACACCAGAATTCCATCATTTCGGTTCCAAATGTGCCAATCGTTCCACCTTTTAGCCAAACGTGTCAACGTTTCTGATTCTCTGACTGAAACTTTATTTGTGTAGCGTCTTTCATTCCAACTAAAAACACAGAGCGCGTTACATAAAAGCAAGTAAAATAGTTATAAAAGATGAAAATTAATAAAAGCAGTAAAAACACGGGACAATTACAAACAGTTGGCACCCCTCCCTCATCAGATTCTTCCCTCCACCCACCCACTCCCCCCAATATAACCCTAAACCCAGAACTGCAGTGAAGAAAGTCGGGCTCGGTTCTGCTGTGAGGAATCGGTATAACGGGGAGCCATTCACTCCAAGCCCCCGCCCAACACAGCAGCTCGGGGCAGGACCCCCGCCGGCCTAAAGAGAACGAGCACCACAGCAACAACACCCCCTACAGGCGGGGCTGGTAGTCCCCCAGAACAAGGAATCCCTCCTAGAACAGAAGAGAACATGCAGGGTTCTGCTCACTGCTGCTTTATTCTAAACTTAGCAGACGTTCCAGATACTTCTGTTCCGTCAGAACGCCTTCACAGAACGCCATGAAGCACACCTGCTGCATGAACCATGCTGCCGGAAGCACCTCCACCCGCCGGAAGCATCCATCCTGTCAGTCAGCACTTCCTCCCATCATGCTGTGAAACCCAAAACCAACAGCAGCTCTGAGTACATCAGATCTACATCTGGGGGGACCTGATGAGAGGTGGGGGAATAAATATGGATTTATTATGGTTTCAAGTCCCTTCAGGGTGAAGCTGACACCACCCTGGAGCAGCTCTGGCTTCACCTAAAGAGCTTCCAAGACATAAATAAATAAATTCATGCTACACATCTTTACAACCTTCAACCCAGCGTCTGTCTCAGCCCTTTCTGCAGGTCAGATGCAGGCATCCCTGTGTTTGCATGAAGGGGCCGTCTCTGTGGGGGGGGGGGTTAGTGTACACACAGGCCAAACGGTTTTTTAACAATAAAAGCAGAAAATCTGCAAACAAGCTTCTTCTCCAAACCTGAAGCATCATTCTTGTTTCAGCTCCTCATCTCTCCGGCTCATTTCCGGAACAGGGCCCCCCGCCCCCCACAGATCGCCCCCTAACCTTTTCCCTCTGATCAGAGCTAACCCCCCAGATCCGATGAGGACGTCTGTTACATCACCCCACTTGTCTGCGGGAAGATCGTCCCTGGTGACACTTTGTTTGACATTCTGCTGTTTCATGGCAACGCTGAGATGGACTCTGGCTTCAGGTCCTCGCTGGACCCCCACCCACACCAGACAAAGTCCCCAGCCATCAGAACCAGGACAGAAAATGATGGGGACCAGGTCCACTCATGACGTCCTTTTGAAAACATGCCAGAACAGAGAGAAGTTGGATCAAAAGTTCAGTTTCCTCTGGATTTGGTTCCACGTTAGAGCTGGGGAGCAGCTTGGTTGATGATTTTCTTGTTTGTAGGTCTAAATCCCATCATGTGAAATGCAGTTGCCCCCCCCCTCCCCGTTCCAGCATCGTAGAGCCGAGTGTAAAGCAGGGACACTTTGGGTCCCGTTTCTGGAGTCTTTGGTGTTACTCAACCATGGTGGATTTGAACCCACAACTTCCCAGACGCTCTCCCACTGGACCATTACTTACACAAACCATGAAGCGGAGAAATCAAACATTTGGCAAAAAAGGTGGAAGACAAAAAAAGATCAGGAAATGAAGGAGGTCCAGGGGGCGGGGCTCAGTATTCATCCTGGTCCAGGTGGGCTTGTTCGTCCAAGTCCTCATCATCCGGGGGGGCAAAGCCATCCTGAGACACACAAACACATCAAAGATCATTCTCTTCACGTCTTCATGGGGAGGCCCCAGTGGCCCCTGGACCCCCCAGATGCCCCCCCGGGTCTGGTACCTCTGTGGCGTAGAGGATGTCGACGATCCCGCTGAGGGTGGGGCTGTTCTCGCTCTCGTGCTCCTGGCAGATCAGCTCGATGTCCCGCAGCTTGCTGAAGTAGAAGTCCCGTTCCTTCTCCAGACTGTCCACCGTCAGCTTCAGCTCCATCAGCTGAGGAGAACACGAGGATTCTGTCTCAGCTATCGTCAGACGTGGTCTTTTCTGTCACGTTCATACTGAACACGTGCTGCTACACGCGTGACCAAAGCGTGTCCATAACCCGCCTGCCAACATGTCAGGCGTTCGGTGAGCGGTTTTCCGCGGTCTGACCACTTCCTGTCCTGTTGGTCCGAGGATGGAAAAAAATTAAAAAAGAGACTTTTATTCTTGTCTCGATATGAATCAGAAAAAACATGGGGACCTGGACTCCACCGGATCAACGTTTCTCTACCAAAGCCCAGGTTCTGTTTGGGAATCTCCATGAAAATTTTCACATGAATTCAGAAATTTGAGCAGTAGAAAATCTGTGACTTCTTACTGTGACTGGACGCCAGCAATGCAAATCATGTTCAGTGTGAACGCAGCAATAAGCTCCACCCCTTTGAGCTTCTCGCCAACATAAAACATAGAAAAGTATAAGTCATGAACATTCATTCAGCTTTTAGGACAGCACATAACATTTATATTCATCTCTCTCCAGAACATCTACCATGATCTGTTCCTGATTCATTCTGGTTCCAAAGAGAACCTCGGCATTTTCAGCTGATCCAAGCAGATCCTCGGTGCCTGCAGAACATCTGACCATCCGTGTCCTGAACAACTCCAGCGGTCTTCTCTGTCACTCCAGACGTCCTCGTCCAAACCACAGCCCCTCTCTGGATGCTGTCCTAGACGTCCTCTAGGTCTCCAAAGACACAGACAGCACCTTCTGACCTCGTCTGTTCTTCTGCAGGAACATCCTCAAAGGAAACATCTGTGGTTCTCTTCTCTGCATGGAACCCAACTGTTCCTGACAGACGTTCCTCTGATCTTCTTCAACAGTCAGAAACTCTTCTGCCTCCTTTCCTAAACTCTTCCAGACCTCCACAGGTTTGTTCTCTGCTTTCAACTCTTCTTCGCCACATCCTTCTTACAGCATCCTCCTCATCTCTTCTGGGTTCTCGAACACGTTCCTCATTCGTCAGAACTTCAAAGTTCTCCTTCCATCAATCTTGTAGAGCCATTCTCTGGCCTTCTTCATCCTAACCTGCAGCACATCCTTCCACCCGTTTCTCTGACTCACCTGGACAGATCCACCTCTGCCTCCTTTGTGTCCAACCTGTCAATCAAGTCCTGGTATGACCTTTGACACCTTCACCTCCATTTTGTGCTGCAGCTCCCTGTTTTCCCTGTTCCACCTCCTCCCTAAAAGCTTCTCAGCACTCTTCCTTTTCCACCTTCTGCTCGTCTTCCTCCTCATCATCCCACCATCACTGAATAATGTTCAAAGGACTCTGGAAGGCGTCATGCAGCCAATTCAGGATGTAGGCTGCTCACCTTGAAAAGTCATTTGACTTTTTTATCATCAGGAAGCAGACACTACAGTCTGAGCAGCGTTTCTGCTTCAATCCCAGCATGCATTGCAGCCTTTGCACAGATGGTCTGACTGTTGGAGCGGTTGAGGTTCTCCGACCGGCCTGCACTGCCAGGTTACCTGTTGGTTGAGCTCTATGATGTCTCCATCGCTGCCCCCGTTTCTGGACAAGGACGCGTTCTTCCTCACGGCTGGGGGGTTGTGCTGGACCCGCTGTGGGATCGGCATGTTCTTAGGGACTGTTGGGGACGTCCGCGGTGGTCCTGGGGAGGGCGGTTGAAGAAGACGTTTGGCACCATGACGGACTCCAGCTAGAACCAGTCAGAGCAACAATGCAGATGGCCGGGAGCATGACGGCAGGCGCAGTTCTAGTTCAGATTCTGGATTCTGGTCCCAGCCCAGGTGGAAGTTAAGGTCGGTGCTGACCCGCCTGCATCCTCTAGTGACAAGAGGGTGCAGGCGTCTGTCTCACCTGGAAGAGGCCGGGAGGGTTTTCGACTTCTACAATGCTTTCACTTCTCAGGGACACGATGGTCCTCGTGGGAGACAACCAACGTCTGGCTACATGCATGTTGGACTTCCTGCAACACGGGAGAACCACAGGGAACCATTCTGGCTCTGCTACTGTTCAGAGTCCACACAGGAACCTGCTCCAGCAGAAGTTCTCTGAAGATCCTGCCACTGTCTGCTTGATATCAGAGGACAAGGACAGACTACAGAAAACTACATCAGAGCTTTGCGGACTGGTGCCAGAGGAATCGGATCAAGCAGGAATAAGTTAAGATTTGGTGGTGGAAGTTCTTATAATCTGTACCAACTCAGGTGAACATCCTGGGAAAGGAACCGACGCTCCAAAGATCTTTAAGTTCTCCTCAACTATAAACTGGACCAATCACACAAAATTGATGCTGTGTGACAGAGCGGACTGTCTGCTGAGCAGATGAACCGTTGGAGAGCAAAGGTCTACAGTCCTTTAGGACTCTGTGGAGGCTTCAGCTATCTGTTATCTGTCTCCAGGAGGAACTTCTCACCAGTAGACAAGAGGCGGGAGAAGCTCCGCCTCTTAAACCTGTCCAGGAGGTATGTGAAAGGATGATTAGTAGCGGTGATGCGATTCATTTTACCAACGACCTAATTCTGAGTAGATTTTGGTTCATTCTGAATGATCCGATTGGATCTGATCCTCTAAAGTGGATCCAGATCCTCTGTCCTAAAGTGGATCCAGATCCTCTTCATCCAAACTTCCAGACAGAAATTCCTGCTACTGAACAGTTTTCCAGATTCTTGGATTTCTTCCAGATCATCAAGTTAATGAAATCTGTGTCCAAACCAACCAGTAAACTAGAATGAATGTCAAATCCATTCACATGTTAGTTTCTAAAGTTCTCCACTGTTGTGTTTCCACATCCAGAGAACCCAAAAGGAACATTCTTAGAACATTCTAGACCCTGGATGGTCACATGACTTTATTCACAGTCTGTCCACACATTGGACTGGACTGATTGACGGATCAGTTTCTGCTGATGTCATCATGTGTGCTGTCCGCTGTGATTGGTTGCTTTTACCTTACAGTAAAATAAAGGGTTGGGTTTTTTAGTGATGATGATATTTACTGGTGTAGTTCAATTTGTGGGAATAGAAATTGATCGTTACACATCTAATAATTGATCATCCTTGGTGGAGAACGAGGTCTAACAGCTGTTTAACTTGCTGTCTTCACCCAGCAGCCCCTTCAGTGACGGACCGCTACATCCTAAAAGCGGGACGCGTATCGTAGCTCGTTCCATGCCGCTGCTGAGATGAAGAATAAGCGTAACTGAATTATTATTATAATCATAACTATTATTATAGGGCCTATATATTATAAAATCAACTTTTTGACCTTTTAAATGTTTTATAAGGTTCATTCCTCACTATAAACAACTCAAAGTGGTATTTTGATCCATTCATTTCTGAGTGTTCCTCTGACAACCTGCTGTCTGAGCACCAGCCCCTCCCAGGAAGATTCTGCACTGCCAGCCCCGCCCCCTGGCTTACAGACACACCCACTTTCTCAGTGGAGCTAGCGCTGATCGGCTAAACACTTTTATATAAACAACATGAACATCCGTCTTTGCTAAAGTTTGGATGTTGTTTATTTCCGTGGGAGAAACGCAGACACGCTGCTCAGGCCGGCTCTAGGATGATGTCATGAAATGGGCGGCATTCACAAGGAGAGAAAGGCGGAGCCTCAGAGATCAAGTCTTCTTACTTCTGGAGAGGAAATTGAGCTGCAGAAATAACTAATATTTCCTGACCTTTAGTGTGTCAAAGGTCATATAGGATCATATACATGGATGAAGGCTGAAGAAAACGTGATATAGACCCTTACACTAGTTGTTGTCATTCCCTTAAAACGGTCTCCAACATGGGAAACGACCTCAGACCTTCTGCCTGTTGTGTAAAGTTGTGTTGTCTTCTACACACGTGTGCATCGCTGCGGTGTTGACGGTTCTCCCCGCTGTGGGACTGATGAAGGGTTAACGTATCTTATCTGGTGAACCTGATCTAGGTTCTATTTCAAGTTTGAGCCTGAATTCTGTTTCAGGTTCTAGATCAGAAACAGGTTCTGATTCAGTAGTTTTAGTTCAGATTTCTGTTCTGGTTCTGGCTCATGTTTGGATCAAATCCTGCAGAATTAGTTGATGAATGAGTCGAGCAGACTGCAGCTGGTGGAGCTGGCTCCGCCCCTCACTGAACTGAGGCTGCATCAGCGGCCGGATGCAGAACGCCATAGATAGATTCAGATCTTCATGCAGCGTCTCACTGCACAGCAGCGAGCAGCAAGCCGGGCCCAAGCGGTGAACCGGGTCAATCAAGGAGCCATCCAAAGCTAAGTAAGACCCTGCAGCACGGCCATAGTGCCTCATTGTTACCTGCGCGTCTCTTTGGCCTGTGGCAAAAATGATCACCTGGGTTGGGGGGCGGGACCCCATCCTGCCCCTGCCTGGCGAGGATCGGGTCGTACTCCTTTCCGTCGTAGTTGGCGTCAAAGAACTTCTTGAACCACTGAACAAACTCAAAGTTGTCCTGGAACTTCCCTTTGACCAGCTTTTCGACGGGGATGATCTGGACCAGGAAACAGAAGAACACATTTAGGCCGCGCTATTGCCCCGCCCCTGACCCACCAGGGTCTACTGTGCTGGGGGCGGGGCTTTCTTTGTGAATCCACTGTGCAGACACGTTCAGACGATAAGACCTACAGCCGCCTCATGGATGTCATGAAGCTGTGAGGTTCTGCGAGAACTTCAGAATATTCCGATGTTCTACTGCAGAAATCCCCAAAACACCAGGGGGAGGAGCTACCTGGAAGCTCTACTCATGAAGGCTGTGGCGTGAAGACGTCCAGGTCTGGCGGGCTGAAGGATTGTCTCACCTTGTCCACGCTCATCCTCTTGAAGGCGGCCTGAAGGACTTTGAAGTTGTGTATGAACTCGTGCTCCAGCTTGGCCTGGAACTTGACCTTCTTCAGAAGGACGCAGCCGGGGAACAGCATGTCCATGAACTGGCAGTAAGCCGCTCCTGCAACACAAACCCCAGTCAGAACCGTCTACAGAACCCGCCAGGACCACATGAGACAGCAAGGACACGCCCACCAAACTAATCTACAGCGTTCCACTGTGAACTCCGTCTGCATTTCCTGTCGCAGCCCGGACTTCATCTGTAACCCTTGTGCTATCTTAGATGACCCCCCCCCCCCTTCCATTGAGGTGTTCCCCCTACCATGACAAAGGTGGATAAAGGTGGAAAGATTTCATTTAATCCATGGACACCAGTGAAGATCACAAATCATTGAAGAAAAAAGGTTCAGAGCTCTGTCTAGTGGGTCTAGATGACCCCACTGTCTAGTGGGTCTAGATGACCCCCCACTGTCTAGTGGGTTCAGATCAGGGTCGGCAACCCATGGCCCGAGCCACATGTGGGCTCTTTCCATCCTTCTCTGTTGTGGCTCCCTGTGACTTTGTGAAAAATAATGAGTATTTTATAAAAAAAAATTTTTTTTTTCTTTTTTCATTTTAAAATATAATTCTGAATTTGAAGATTATGGTAAACTTGTAACAATAATATTAAACGCTTAATATTTTTAATATATTTAAAAGGTTTTTACGTTTTAAATATGCGTCACATCCGCCGATGTGCGACATTCGAATTCCTGGCGTCCCTCACGTCTGGCAGCCACGCTCAGTTAATAATTACTACGTGATTTTTGACCCCTGCTGGGAAGGTAAATAAATGATGGATAAATCCAAGAAAAGGAAAATTTCTGAAGATAACAGAACGTTTAATGATACGTGGGCAGATTCTTTTGCTTTCACTGCTGATGAAACAGGTTTACCAGTCTACTTAATATGGTAGAAAAATTTTCAAACAACAAAAGTCAAATGTTATGAGACATTTCGAGAATCAAACACTCTGCCTTGCTAAAAAATATCCCATGGGGGAGGAGCAAAAAAAGGCCGTTTCGGAGCTGATGCAGAAGGCTGATGTGAGCAGAAGTCACTTCAAGAAATGGATTAAGACTGGAAATTCAACTACATGTGCAAGTTTCGTGGCTGCTCAGGAAATAGTCAAGCATGTGAAGCCATTTACAGATGGAGAATACCTCAAAGAAACATTTATTAAGATTTCAGAACATCTGTTCTCGGACTTCAAAAACAAAGATGAAATTTTGCAGAAAATAAAAGACATGCCTCTCTCTGCAAAAATTGTCCAAGACAGAACTGTGAAGATGGCAGAAAACGTCACCAGACAGTGGATTAAAGATATCAATTCAGCTTTGGCGTATGCAATCGCCTGTGATTTGTCCAAAGACAAAAATGACATCGAACAAATAGCGCTGTTCTGTCAGAGCACGCGAGCGCTTGCAGGCCACAGGAAGAAAATGCTTGAATTGATACCCCGCAAAAGGCCAAACACCTAGGGGAGGACATCTGCAGGCTGGTCTTGGATTGTTTAAGAACCAAAGAAATAAAGACCACCCACCTGGTGTCCGTGGCTTGATGGGCACCATCTATGACGGAGTCAGAAGGGCTTTGTGGTTTACTGCAGAATTCATTTGATAGGAAGTTGTTGACATTCAATTGCATCTTGCATCAAGAAGCATTGTGTATAAGAAACATTTCTCCAGAATGCACAGAAGTACGGATCTGTCATTCAGATTGTTAACAAAATAATGGCAAAAGGTTTAAATCACCGTCAGTTCCGCTCATTATTGGATGAGTTGGACAGCGCGTATTCTGATCTCTTGCTGCATAACAAAGTCCGGTGGCTGTCCAGAGGGGTAGTGCTGAAACGCTTTGCAGCGTGTCTGGAAGAGGTGAAAGTTTTTCTCAGCAACAAAGGGCTCGCTTTTCCTGAGCTGGAACAGCCGGAGTGGCTTTGAAAACTCCACTTCATGGTTGATAGTGACATTCACCTGAACACGCGTTGAACACATCTCTTCAGGGGAAAGGAGGCACAGCTCTGCACACGCTGGAAGAGGTGTTATTCGAGCACAAATTGACAGTGTACCGCTAATGGATTAGCAGCAGGTACACTGTATCACTTCCCCGCTTTGAGAGAGTTCCAACAGGCTGGCAATGCCATAAATTCACAGTATTTGCAATCTGTAATCACTGCAATGCAAACATCATTTGGAAAACGATTCTGTGAGTTCCGACAAGAAAAAAACACCTTATCCTTCCCTGTCACTCCGCTGACCATCGATCCATCCCTGTTGAACATGACTGCATTTGCAGGTAGTAAGTCAACCCTGATCTGAGATGGAACTACGACATCGCGACAAGGAGATCTGGGTGTTTAGTTCAAAAGCTTGACAGCTGATTCAGAAAATGCCCGCCAGAATGTTTCGTCAGAATCACAAATGGAGCGACATTGCAAACCTTCCCAAACAGGACAAACTTGTGTTTGAGACATGGAATGCCATCCCCGACAGCTACATAAACATGAAGAAGGCATTTGGGGTCCTGGCAATCTTCGGATCCACATACATCTGTGAGCAGGTCTTCTCCAACATGAACTTTATTAAAAACAAGCACCGCTCACGCCTCACAGACATCAGCTTAATGCCTCGTTTGAAGATGAAGGTGACGCCTACAGCCCTGACGTGAAGAAGCTGTGCAGCTATGTCTGTGGAGCAAAATCACATTAACCAGGTAAAATAAATATTTTAATTGATTATTTTTTTCCATGTGTGTATGGGTGCATTCGTGCGTGCGTGTATGTGAAATATAAAAGTGACATAAATACATAACTCTATATTAAGTGAAGTAGTCCTTTTTTTTGATTCAGGAGGACAACTGGCTGCACACTCCAGTACACGCGATGGGACAGAAGCAGACCGCGCATTTTTTGTTTTGCATTGTTCGTTCAGTGCTGGTGGATAATATTTGGATAAGTTTGGATTTTTATCTCATTATCAGTGAGTGACAGGTAACTGCAGGCTGTTTGCATTTTTTGTTCAGTGGGTTGGGTAAGTTTGGATTTTTATTTCTTAAATACGAGGACTCAAATAGACACCGGGTATTTTATTTTAAATTAAGCATCAAACAAGTGTAAAATGCTTTTTGTTACATGTAGAAATAAAATGTTGTGTTCTCTGCAGCAGTTCGTTGATTTCATTTTCATAAATGCAATAGTTTTTTGTACATAGCATTCAGGGTGCTCACACTTGCCGTGTGAGCTACTTCTTTGAATCGACAATACCTTTGAAGATCTACCTATAAATGATTAAGAACTACACAGTAAGATTACACAAAGATACTTTAGTGTTAACAGATGAGGCGTTTATTACAAAGACAGAAAGCAGCGACTATCATTTGTCATGCTCTGCTGTAAACCGTGCAATGGGGGGAGCGTGGCATTTCAACGGCGCTGCTGGCTCCGTACTAGTGCCACAAGAAAACAGCGCTTCTTAATGAGCTCGTATTTATCGGGGGAGAACTGCAGAGCTGATAGCAGGAGGAGACACGCGGGGCTTCAATAAACACCCTGGTTGTCCGCAGTGGTCTTCGCCGGGAACTTGACGTGCTGCGGTACAGAGAGCAATTCTCTGATGACAGAGTTTGTGTTCAGGGTTTTTAAACACGCGTCTGCATGTGAGGCTCATATCTGCAGTGACGTATGGATCAGAGGATGTCCGATTGGCCAATCTACATGTCAATCCAGTCCCGTACTTCTCAGTGAGGATTTTGATTGTCTTGTGGATTTTCAAATCGTACTTTTTTTTATCTTTTCTGGCCCGCGATCTACGCTCATGTGTTTGAAGACCTACCGGTCGATCGCCATCGACGTAATGAGCACCCTTGATAATTATAATATATACATGCATAATATATATAATGACGTCAAAACGCGGTTGTGGCTCCGGTGCTTTTTATTAGCAGAGCTCTGTCTAGTGGGTCTAGATGACCCCACTGTCTAGTGGGTCTAGATGACCCACCTCCCAATGTGCCTAGGATAGAACAAGGGTTACGGACACTAGAGATCAGAACAAGGAGGTCAGAAATGCCTCTGAGATCTCCAGATGTTCAGCCGTCAGGTGTTCTCCTGTTCTCCAGGCTTCATGTTCTGGTGAGGATGACTGTTAGGAACCTGATGAAGAGCATCAGTCCATCAAGGTGAGTCCCACCTGTCCTTACAGGTGGAGACAGGTGTCTGCAGGTGAAAATGTTTGGAGCTGTACGAGACACGCAGGGGATGGACAGGAAACGTGGACATGGACAACCGCTCGGTAAACTCGTGGAGAGAACCTTTTTTCTGCAGACATGCTGGTAACCAAAGTGAAGGTCAGTCTCTGACTGATCCAAACCTTCTTATGACGGAACCGGAGAACAATGAAATGTTGAGGAAAGACGATTGCGGACACGAGGAAGAGGATTTTGTTCTCGTCTGGAACAGGGTGGTTGTTCTTACCACCCAGGACTGTAGAACCGGTTTGTGGTCCACATTAGGCAGCTGCACCACTGTTCTCCGGAACGTCAGGTTTTCTAACCTGACGTTCATCCTTCCCCGCAGAGAACTGTTCTGCTACCTCCCCCTAACGTGGAACAGGCTTGTAGTGGATCTTTGGTTCTGGTAAGGACGTGTGGACTGAACGGTTCTTGAAAGGCTGGGAGTAGGAACTCACCTGAGCACAGCTGCTCCACCTTGGTGTAGTTGAGATGAAGCAAGTCGTTGACCCATGCCAGCATGTCATGTCGACTCAGGTTGTCGATGGACACGGATGTGGAGAACACGTTGACCGCCATACCTGCGGCGACACACAGCAGACGCAAACACTCGGCGTGTTTTCACCGACAACTTTGAAGCTTCAGGACCTCGTGTCAACAAAACCCACAACACGCCTCCTGCCTCAGCTTCAGGAAGAACCAGTAAAGGTTTGAGGTCAGAATGATGTGTAAAGAACCCAATCAGAACCGGTTCTGTTTCAGAAATGCTCAGAACTGGTGGTTCGGTAAATATCTAGTTTTGTTTTTTGGAAACTATTTTCTGATCTTAAGGGAACCCTGATAGGCAGATGATCACAAACACAAAATCAGCTGATGAGCAGATTTATTCAGCGCTCCACTCCTCTTCATCTTCGTCATCATCAGAGTCATCCTCACACCTCCAGCATCTTCTGCCGTCTGTCTCCTCCGCCTCTACCTCACCTCTCTGATGTCCTTCACATGACGACATCTGAGGGAGATCTAGTCAGCTTCTCTAACGTCTTCTTGAGACAGCAACATCGTCTCCACTGACGTTTCCATTCTTCTAGCCGGATCTTCGTCCTCGTTCTTCGGGGTTCCTGTCCTGAACACTAAACTTCTTCATCACTTCCTCCTTTCTTTCACCCACGTGTCCGTTAACCCCATCACCACCCTCTAGACACCACGGATCTCCACCTCCACCCAGAGGTTCTCCTCCAGCTCACATTCAACCTGGGGGGTCATAACCACACACAACATTCACCATCCGACCTTCATCTTCAGGGTCATCCTCCTCTTCACCTGCAGAACATTCTTATCAAACCCCTCCTTCAAATCTCTCCTCCTCTGTTCCTCCTTCTATCCACACCTTGCTCTCTTTCAACCTGGGCTCCTGAACACCCAGAACATCCACCTTTCATCACGTCCACCAACACTCTGGTTCTTCTGTTCAGAACCCATCCTAGCTGAACCTTCTGCAGTTAATGGGTCGTGTGTCTGAGCAGGTGATCAGCGGCAGGTCCACCCTCAGCGGTTCTAACAGACCGTTAATGGAACCCTCAGCATTTCTAACAGACTGTCACTGGAACCCCCAGTAGTTCTTACAGACCGTCACTGGAACCCTCAGTAGTTCTTACAGACCGTCAATGGAACCCTCAGTAGTTCTTACAGACTGTCACTGGAACCCTCAGTAGTTCTTACAGACCGTCAATGGAACCATCAGTAGTTCTTACAGACCGTCAATGGAACCCTCAGTAGTTCTTACAGACCGTCAATGGAACCCTCAGCAGTTCTAACAGACCGTCACTGGAACCCTCAGTAGTTCTTACAGACTGTTACTGGAACCCTCAGCAGTTCTAACAGACTGTCACTGGAACCCTCAGTAGTTCTAATAGACCGTGACTGGAACCATCAGTAGTTCTAATAGACTGTCACTGGAACCCTCAGTAGTTCTAACAGACCGTCAATGGAACCCTCAGTAGTTCTTACAGACTGTCACCGGAACCCTCAGTAGTTCTTACAGACTGTCACCAGAACCCTCAGTAGTTCTAACAGACCGTGACTGGAACCCTCAGCAGTTCTAACAGACCGTCACTGGAACCCTCAGCAGTTCAAACGGACCGTCACTGGAACCCTCAGTAGTTCTTACAGACTGTTACTGGAACCCTCAGTAGTTCTAACAGACCGTCACCAGAACCCTCAGTAGTTCTTACAGACTGTTACTGGAACCCTCAGTAGTTCTTACAGACCGTCACCAGAACCCTCAGTACTTCTTACAAACTGTTACTGGAACCCTCAGCAGTTCTTACAGGCCGTCACCAGAACCCTCAGTAGTTCTAACAGACCGTTAATGGAACCCTCAGCAGTTCTAACAGACCGTCACTGGAACCCTCAGCAGTTCTAACAGACCGTCACTGGAACCCTGAGCAGTTCTAACAGACTGTCACCGGAACCCTCAGTAGTTGTAATAGACCGTGACTGGAACCATCAGTAGTTCTAATAGACTGTCACTGGAACCCTGAGCAGTTCTAACAGACTGTCACCGGAACCCTCAGTAGTTCTAATAGACCGTGACTGGAACCATCAGTAGTTCTTACAGACCGTCACTGGAACCCTCAGTAGTTCTAACAGACCGTCAATGGAACCCTCAGTAGTTCTTACAGACCGTCAATGGAACCCTCAGCAGTTCTAACAGACCGTCACTGGAACCCTCAGTAGTTCTTACAGACTGTTACTGGAACCCTCAGCAGTTCTAACAGACTGTCACCGGAACCCTCAGTAAATCTAATAGACCGTGACTGGAACCATCAGTAGTTCTAATAGACTGTCACTGGAACCCTCAGTAGTTCTTAAAAGCCGTCACCGGAACCCTCAGTAGTTCTAACAGACTGTCACTGGAACCCTCAGCAGTTCTAACAGACCCTCACCGGAACCCTCAGTAGTTCTAACAGACCGTGACTGGAACCCTCAGCAGTTCTAACAGACCGTCTATGGAACCCTCAGCAGTTCTAACAGACCGTCACTGGAACCCTCAGTAGTTCTTACAGACCGTCACTGGAACCCTCAGCAGTTCTAACATACCGTCACCGGAACCCTCAGTAGNGGAACCCTCAGTAGTTCTAATGGACCGTGACTGGAACCCTCAGTAGTTCTAACAGACTGTCACCGGAACCCTCAGTAGTTCTAACAGACCGTCACTGGAACCCTGAGCAGTTCTAACAGACTGTCACCGGAACCCTTAGTAGTTGTAATAGACCGTGACTGGAACCATCAGTAGTTCTAATAGACTGTCACTGGAACCCTCAGTAGTTCTAACAGACCGTCAATGGAACCCTCAGTAGTTTTTCAATAGGTTCAGTGAGAACACTCCACTCCCCACCGTCACTGTAGCCTGCCCTCCCCCCGACATATCCTCATCCACAGTCACCAGCAGCCCACCCTCCTCTCCCCCCCACCAGCTGCCGCAGCCACCACTTCTTCACACCCTCACACTCTCACCTCTCCTGCACTACACCCCCCAACCTGCACCTTCTCCTCCTCCACGGGAGCTGAACAGCCCCCCAACCCATCTACCCTCCTCACAGCCCTTCCCCTGTTTCACGGCTGACCAAGTGAGGGGGGAGCTGAGGAAGCTCCGGCCCAGGAAGGCAGCAGGACCCGACATGGTGTGTCCACGGCTTCTGAAGAGCTGCGCTGCTGAACTCGGGGAGCCGTTACAACGCATCTTCAACCTGAGCCTGCAACTTGGGAGAGTGCCCACCCTCTGGAAGACTTCATGCATCGTTCCGGTCCCCAAGAAGAACCGGCCCAGCGAGCTGAATGACTTCCGACCGGTGGCTCTCACATCACATCTGATGAAGACGTTGGAGCGGCTATTCCTCAAGCTCCTCAGACCCCAGGTGCTGCACGCTGAGGACCCCCTACAGTTCGCCTACCGGGCAGAGGTTGCAGTAGAGGATGCCATCCTCTTCCTCCTACACAGAGCACACTCACATCTGGACAAGGGAAAAGGGACTGTGAGGATTACTTTCCTGGACTTTTCCAGTGCCTTCAACACCATCCAGCCCCTTGTACTCCAGGAAAAACTCTCCAGTATGCGAGTGGACCCGTGCCTGGTTGCTTGGATTTCCAGCTACCTCACTGACAGACCACAGTACGTCAGGCTGAAGGACATCACGTCTGACACTGTGGTCAGCAACGTGGGAGCTCCACAGGGGACTGTACTTTCCCCTTTCCTCTTCACCCTGTACACCGCGGACTTCTGCTACAACTCGGACGCGTGTCACATCCAGAAGTTCGCAGATGACACAGCCATCGTGGGGTGTATCAGTGGTGACGAGGAGGAGGAGTACAGGAGCCTGGTGGATGATTTTGTTGTCTGGAGCCACAAAAACAACTTACAGCTCAACACCTCCAAGACTAAGGAACTGGTCGTTGACTTTGGGAGGGACAGACCAAACCCCAGACCAGTTCTGATAGGAGTGGAGGAGGTGGAGGTCGTGCAGACCTATAAATATCTTGGGCTGTGGCTGGACAACAAGCTGGACTGGGCGAGCAACACGGGGCAGCTGTACAAGAAGGCCCAGAGCAGGATGTACTTCTTGAGGAGGTTATGATCCTTCAACATCTGCAAGAAGCTCCTGGGGATCTTCTATCAGTCTGTGGTCGCCAGCGCTCTAACCTACGCTGTGGTGTGCTGGGGGGGGAGCACCTCAAAGACAGACTTCTCCAGGCTGGAGAAGCTGATCAGGCGGGCTGGCTCTGTGGTTGGCACAAGGCTGGACCCTCTGGCTACTGTGGCAGAGAGAAGGACACTGAAAAAACTGACAGGTATCCTGGACAATACCACCCACCCTCTGCACACGACCATCAGCAGCCAGAGAAGCACCTTCAGCAAGAGGCTGCTCCTCCCAAGGTGCAGGACTAATAGACTGAGGAACTCCTTTGTCCCCCGTGCCATCAAACTCTTCAACCTCCACTTAGGAGGGGGGAGGAAGACGGAAAAGGAAAGGGAAAGGGCCTGAATTACCTTTTTTTTTGTATATACTGTTTTGCAGATATTTAAATTGTTTGTTACTGTTCTAATCTTCCTAATTTTTTCTAGTCACTGTGCTGCCTTTTCCTTTTTCCTTTTCCTATATGTATGCCAACCAGTGCTGTATGCGATGGAGATGTCAATTTCCATGCGGGAACCTCCCAAATGGATGAATAAAGTTGTCTATCTATCTATCTATCTATCTTCTAATAGACCGTGACTGGAACCATCAGTAGTTCTAATAGACTGTAACTGGATCCCTGAGCAGTTCTAACAGACTGTCACCGGAACCCTCAGTAGTTCTAACAGACTGTCACTGGAACCCTCAGCAGTTCTAACAGACTGTCACCGGAACCCTCAGTAGTTCTAACAGACTGTCACTGGAACCCTCAG
>CM074500.1:182005-218501 GCA_037389245.1 Oryzias sinensis
CCCCCCCCCCCTCGCAGTAGACCTCTCCTGGACGGGATGACTGGACAAAGATCCACAGGCGGGAACACTGCGGCCCCCCTGTAGATCCCCGCACCACCAGACTGGGCGGGGCGGGACGTCCACGCCCGCGAGGGGGAGAAGCGGACTCCCCCTCGTGGGTGATATCATGCGGCGCTCGGGTCCTCGCGGACACTCACCGTCTGCGGAGGGGGGGTCACGCGGAGATGCTTCCGTCGATGTCTCGCGCAGCGCTTTGCTAGCTTGGAGGCTGCAACTACCCTGCGCAGCGCGCATGCGCGCGGCTCGTGCTCGTCAGGTAGTTGGGCCGTTGACTGTGAATGAGAAGTGGACAGAGCGACCCGTCCCGTTCCTATCAGGAAGTCCCCCCCCCCGGAGGCCCAAATCCTCCTTTTATCATCCAGTGGTTAACAGTTGTTCTGTAGCAGTTATGAAAACACTGTTTGGATAAAAGAGTCCAGCAGAACCGACCCGATGATGAAGAGCAGCTCAGACAGGAAACCCAACAGACATTCCCTCTTCTTTCATTCATAGTGCTCTTTTTCTACTTTATACTCAGTTACAGACTTTATAATCTTCCTGGTCTTTGGACGTGTTCAATCCTGGATATGTAACTGATTTTATTCACTGGAACCATAAACTTCATTAGCAGCACATTTTAAAGGAAAAATTACACATTTATTTAAATTCAGTTTTAACCCAGAAAAATTTGAACATTTAGATGTAACCAATAAAGTTCCCAGAGTTTCTTCATTGTATTTTTAAAATGTGGAATTTTCTGGAAGTTGCTTAATTTTAAGCTCTTTATCAAATTCCTCAATTCTCTGGAATGCTTGTTGTTGAATAAGATTGTAAAAATTAAATGTATGGGGGAGCTGGACATCTTTAAAAAAGCATTGGAGCTGGTTATTCTATGGCACCATAGAAGGCCTTCCATGAGGAAGAGTCAGGGGAATGCAATCTTTATTATACGTTATAGCAATAGAAACAGTTCAACATAAATATTATCCACTAAAACGTTGTATTGTGTGTCAATTTTCCCCTGTTGTCTGAAAAAGTTTGTCTTTTTGTCAGGCACATTTTTTGGGGGATTGTCCCAAAGTCTCTGTGTTTTAGGATTTGCAGATGAGACACAAGCATGTTGGGGAAAATGTTACTTTATCTACACATAGGATGATGTTCATCAACCTTCACTTCCAGTGAAACATACCTCATAATTATAATTATTATATTGGCAAAATATTATATACACAAGAGAACACATTTACAGAATCAGATTTCAAAATATATTTGGCCTTTACAGAAAAATTAAAAATATAAAATCACAACTTATCAACAACAATTAGACTAATCAAATCTATCAAGTTAATTATTTCTAATCACCAGACCTCTTAAGTTGAATTATTTTTTATATATCATTGTTTTATGTTGGGTTGATTACTTTTTTTAAGATGAGGTTAAACTTTTTAATACTTTGATTTGTTAGAAGGAAAAAAAAATTTAGAAAGTGAATCCAAAGTAAAATCAAACATCTGAGAAAGCCTCTTGGAAAAAGCGGTGAAGCGTCTTCAATGTAAAAGATCAATTTTTAAACCTTTTTCTTTCTTTATCTCTGAGGAAAAAACATTTAGTTTCTTTAAATCGAGCTTTCAGGACACCAAAGTCATGCAGGGGAAAGAAAAAGACTGAACTCTGTCACCAGGATTTACTTATGTGGACATTTCCATTACAGTCAGATCTGTACGTCTGCAGCTGGTAGAGGTCAGGCTCACCACACGGAGGCGCTGTCCATCAATGAACAAAAGACATTTAGTTCTAGCAGGTTCCTCCTGGATTTCTTCTGATCTCTTCAGGGCTGTTACCTTGCCCGCTCCAACCTCAGGTGCTCACCTTCACGATCACCTCCACCTGCAGATGGAACCATCATCAATCAGTGCTCCTCATCATCAGTCATGAAGACCAGCAGCAGATCCAGGACAACAGGGATGGAACAATGGGGGCGGTCATAGTGGTGGGGTTGGTCAGATCAGACCTGGAGTTCAGGTTTTGTATCAGACCTGGGTCCTGTTTCAGAAAGGAGGTTCAACCAACTCTGAGGTTAAACTTGAACTCTGACTTGGTTAATTGGGAGATTAACAACTCTGAGTTTTCTGTTTCAGAGAAGCTGATCCGAGTTAGATCAATCAACTCTGAGTGGACTGATTCGGAGGTGAGCGTGAGCGTCTATAAGAAGCCATTATCAATGGAGCGCATATATCACGAGTCACCATGGCAACCGTGAAAAAAAGAGGTCTGCGTATTTTTCTCCAGCTGAACTTGACGTGCTGCTGCAGAGTTACAGTGAATATGAGCAGATATTCCAGAAGAAAAGCAACACCGCTGCATCTGCAAAACAGAGACAGTTAGCGTGGAAAACATAGCTGCTCAAGTTAATGCCTAAGTTTGCATTTAAATCATTGTTATAAAATATTGACTGTAATAACTTTTTAAATAGCGTAAGGAGTGAAATAAAAAATGGTGATATTTAGGTGTTCTTTTGAAGTGTCATTCCTGGTGTAAATGCATGAAATGCTGCATAGTGTTCAGAACCAATCTGGGGGAAAATGCATTTAACGTCGGTAATGTTTAGAGGACTTTTTTGTTAACCTTCCCCTCTGGCAAACGTTGGTCAGTTTAATATTAATACATGCAATTGTGTTCTTAAAAGTGAACTTTTGTCTACTGTTGAACCTTTCGCTGCGCAAAGACTTCCTTCTTTTCTCTCGTCTTTCCGACCGTGGTCAGAAGCGCAGCGGAGATTTCCTTCAGGGCCGAAGGGAATTCTCCTTCGGGGTTAACTTCCCGTTGGAAACCCTCAACCTCCAGAGCGGATTAAGAATGACTCCAAAACAGTTATTCTGGGAATGACACCTTCTCCGTCCTCCTCATCCGTGCTCACCCCCCCCCCCCCCCATCTGCACCTGCAATCGCCCCTCCCCTTGTCTCTCGTGGATCGCACCCCGCTCAGCACACACACACTGCAACACTACCCTTGTATTGATCAAGTGGTATAGGTTTATATGGGATTAAGAAAGAAAGCAGTACTAGAAAATTGTGTTTCCAAAAAGTAATTGTTACATTAATCTAATTCAATGTCCCTGATTTCATTTTCATGTAGATGCAATCCTGCAGGAATTAAAAGAACATGGCAGCAGCTAAAAATGAAGTATAAAAACATAATTCAATCAGGTCAGATGTGAGCATGTCATGGATGTAGGCTTTGTTGACAATATTTGACATATGAAACATCTACATAGCAATACATATCTAATGTTGTTTTCATAGTATATATGTGATTGACTGCAACGAAAAACGGTAACACTCAAACAAAAACGTATGGGGAAATGACAAAAAATCGAGTCTTCTCAAAATCCTCGTACGAGGTAAATATAATTCTCTATGAATTAATGCAGCCTCCTCGTCTATTGGGTCCTCCAGAAAAGAACAAGCCATTCTTGTCACTTAGATCGTGTGACGGAAATGTGGGCAATGAAGGTTGAAGCGAAATATACCGCTTCGTCTTTAAAAAGGGGAGGGGACCTGCAGAAACTTCGAGTTTGGAGAATAAAACCTGCTCCCGACCAGGTTAGGTTCACAGCATAAGTAACCATGGACACTGACTCCGAGTATAAGTTACCTCTCTTTCAGAAACGGGTTTGACTTACTCTGCTTTCTCTGGTTTAACAAACCTCCCATTCTGAAACAGAAAACCCAGGGTTTCCCTGATTTCAGGGTTAACGCACTCAGAGTTTACACTTAACCTCCTTTCTGAAACAAGCCCCTGGAGTTCAGGTTCAGATCAGACCTGGAGTTCACGTTCGGATCAGACCTGGAGTTCAGGTTTTGTATTGGACCTGGAGTTCAGGTTCAGATCAGACCCAGAGTTCAGGTTCCGATCAGACCTGGAGTTCACGTTCGGATCAGACCTGGAGTTCAGGTTTTGTATCAGACCTGGAGTTCAGGTTCGGATCAGACCTGGAGTTCAGGTTTTGTATCGGACCTGGAGTTCAGGTTCAGATCAGACCTGGAGTTCAGGTTTTGTATCGGACCTGGAGTTCAGGTTCAGATCAGACCTGGAGTTCAGGTTCAGATCAGACCTGGAGTTCAGGTTCGGATCAGACCCAGAGTTCAGGTTCCAATCAGACCCAGAGTTCAGGTTCGGATCAGACCTGGAGTTCAGGTTTTGGTTCCAGGAGAAGCTGCAAATATGGGAAGACCTGAACCATCAAAGCTGGACTCACCGTGGTCTTTTTCCGCCTCTGGTGACATCTTTTGGTGATGTTGTACTTCTTCAGGTACAGGTCGTCTTCAGAGGCATGCAGCATGTGGATCAGCAGTGGGACGTGGACCTCCAGCAGCTCCTTCTCTGACTTACTCTCCAGCTTGAGGAAGCGCTGGATATGCTGAGGCAGTGACAGCTCCTTCACGTTCATCAGAGTGTGGTAGATGCTCAGGCTTTGGTCAGAAATCAGGTTCTCGTAGCTCATCTTTTGCAGCTGGTTGAGGGCGGTCAGGATGACTTCAGACTTGGTGTCTGGGCGACCAATCAGGCTTTTGAGGAAGTTCTGGATGAAGTGCACAGAGAGGCCATGCAGGAAGCAAACAAATGGGTCCAGATGCCTGTTTTTGCTCTGCAGGGGGGTCTGTAGGGCTTTGCTCACAAACACATCCAGAGGAGACTCGCTTGGGCCGTGCCCATCCCCAGGATGCTCCTGCAACGTCTCAGTCTTCCTGCCACGGTAGGAGTTGAAGACATAAACTGCAGCCAGGAACTCCTGGGTCCTCAGACGGATGAAGCAGTAAGCGGGGTCCTTGCAGGCGTTTTTCCTCTTTCTGGAGATGTTTGTGAAGACGTCAGAGTACAGCGGAGCATCTTTGACACCGATGCCGTACTCCACCATGTCAGAGGCGTAGAAGATCAGGTGTCCCTTCTGCAGCTGCTCAAAGGCCAGTTTACCAAGAACCTTGATTACCTTCTTTATGTCTGGATAATTCTCAGCCTTGTCTGGATACTTCTCGCAGTTGCGTTTGCTTTGAAGCAACAGAAAGTTGATGTACATGTCACCGATGTTCTTGGGAAACTCCTCTTCCTCTCCGCTCTTCATCAGGTCCTCCAGTACCTTAACCGTGATGCGGCAGAAGTTTGGGAGGTGACACATCCTGTAGAGGTTTTCATACGTTCTCACATGGGAGATGACCCTGTTGGCCTGCTCCTTATTCTTGATCCTCTTCCGGAAATAGGCTTCCTTGTTGGCGTCTGTGAACCCTCTGATCTCTGTCACCAACCCAACAAACTTGGCAGGAATCCGCCCAGCTGCTGCTGGTCTAGTGGTGATCCAGATCTGAGCTAAGGGAAGCAGGTTCCCCTTGATCAGGTTTGTCAGCAGAACGTCCAGCGAGGTCTCCGTCCAAATGTCGCTCAGGGTCTCATTCTTTTTGAAGTCCAGAGGAAGCTGACACTCATCCAGACCGTCCAAGATCAGCAGAATCCGAAATTCGTCAAAAGAGGTGATTCCAGAATGTTTGATGTCCCCAAAGGTATCGTGGAGGAGGTCAACGAAGTTCAGTTTTAGATCCTTCTGCTTGTTTAGTGTTTTGAACTTGAATGGAAACACAAAGTGGATGTCCTCTGTGTCTCTGCGTCCGGCCCAGTCCAGCGTGAACTTCTGAGTTAATATGCTCTTCCCGACACCAGGAGCTCCTTTCGTCACAACTATTTTGGCTGACGTGTCCCTTCCAGGCTTCAGTACATCTTCCATTCTGATGTTTCTTCGCATTCTGGGTTTCCTTCTGGATGAGGTTCTGACTTCTTTGTGCTGATGATCATTCCTGGCCTCTGAGACTTGCAGCTCTATGAAGATGTCATTCAAGAAGATTTGATCCTCGGGAATCAAGTTAAAGACGTCCATGAAGTTCCTCAGAACCAGCTTTAGGGTTTCCCAACACTCCGAGTGGATTCCTGCATGAAGGAACACCAGATCAGACCACAAAGACCCAGAAGAAAGCAGGACGGTTTCTGAGAAACTAAGACCTGCTTCCCTCCAGCGCTTATCCTGGAGTCACCAGCAGGTGGAGCCTGAGCGCCTCACCTGAGTCACCTGACTCTGACAAAGACTGGTTTTACAACAAAACCTGAAGAATCTGAAGGGTTCTGCTCCATCTGGTTGGAGCAGAAAGACCTGATCTGAGCTGGTCTTACTTCTGCTGTGGTCGGACGTCTGGATTCTAGCTCCACTGTCAGATTCTGCAGCGCACTGGAAGCAGGAGCAGCGAGCCGCAGCAGACCGCTGGCGGTGGGAGGCGATGCAGTGCCTGCAGAACCAATGCCCGCAGCCCAGACAGAGCGGATCCTTCAGGACGTCCTGACACAAGGGGCAGGAGGAAGGCCGCTCCTCCATCCACACAGCCCTCCTCTTCCTCTCTCTGTGGAGGAGTACAAACCGTCAGCAGAATCTGTGTGTTGGTTGTTGGGAGCTCCAGTGGAGCAGAACAGACCAAAATGCCAGAAAGTGGGAGGGGCTAATGTCACTCATAAGAATCTAAATGTGTTCTGAGAATGGACTCACAGATCTTCAGAGGCCTCAGTCTCCATGGATCCACAGGCAGACGGTTCCTCTGGGACGAGCTGCTGCTCTCTGCAAACACAAACATGGCAGGTTCTGAGTCGGACCAGGTCAGCGGGAGAACTGAGCAGAACACCGTTGGGATGACCGTGGTTCTGCATGAAGGAACCGCTCCAGAAATCCAAAGAGACGGTTAGAAGTTCCTGCAAAAACGCTCGTCAGTTTAGCCACTGAACTGCTGAGGTTCTGATCTTCTGCTGCAGGGAGGGGCATTGGGAGATCAGGTTGGAAGGACTAGCGGAGATTTCCTGAGGACATCAGATCTTCTGCTGAGGTCTCCTTTGAAGTTCAGCTGGTCACCTGCAGCTCAAAGGATCATTTTATTTGATTTAACCAGAAAAGTCCCATTGAGATTAAAAAGCTCTTTTCCACGAGAGTCCTGGCCAACAGGCAGCACATTTCAATGCAAAAATACAAATAAACAAAGATCATTAAAGTCACAGAAGTCATGAGAAGCAGTTGCACATTATTGTTTCAGCCTCTGATGCTTTGTTCTTAAAAACATTTAAAGATACCGGTTCGGTTAGTTTCCAGGTTTTCTGCAGCATTTTCCAAGCAAAAGGAGCCGAGTGAAGGAAGGCTTTTTTCCAGCTCTGTGCAGCAAATCGAACACAAAGCAACAACTGGGCTTTACATCTGAAGGAGGGAGATTCCACACTTCTTGTGATTAAGGAACAAATGTAGGGAGGCAGTAATCCAAGGAAATCAAAGTGTTCCTGTATGCTGGATTACAAGTCACAGTGACGCGTCAGGGAAGCATGACACATGGAGACATGAAGACCAGGCATTCTTTACAGAATATCAGCATAATCCAGCACAGACAGAGACGCTTTTTTACTTCAAAAGAAAAACATGACTTATTACAAAACAAAAGGAGGTCTAAAGGTGAGGGAGTCATCAATCCAGACACCAAGGTACGTGTATTCGTGAACCACCTCTAAGGTGGACACCATTGGAATTGTTAAGGGAACAACATTAGCTTAGCCTTCTCAGAATTGAGAACTAATTGTAACTGAACAGCATCAGAGACATTTTGACCCTAGTCATTGATGTACAAAATGAATAGTAGGAAACGGAGCCTTGTGCCCCCCCCTGTGGACAGTAACACATTTTGGATAAAACACATCCATTTATAGGCCTGTAATTAGTCAGTATGGATGGATCAGAAAAAACAAAAGCTGATTTCCAAACTGATGGAATTTCTGTAGTTTTTTTATTGAAAGATTAACAGGAATTGTGGGTCTGCAATCAAATCTGCTGCCCGGAGCTTTTCTGTGATCCAATGCCTTCAGCAGAGTCAGACACACAGTGAAATGTGTCCCCAGGAAACATGGGGGGGGGGGGGGGTTGATGAGGACATTCCTGTAGAATCAAACCAGGAACCTGAGGATAAAAATGCTCACTAAAGGAATTCAGGACTTCAGTTTTATCAGTAACTGGACTGAATCTTTAACAACAGAAGTAGGAGGGATCAGTTTAGTCCCAGAGAGACTGGATCACTTTCCAGAGACTGGATCACTTTCCAGAGACTGGATCACTTTCCAGAGACTGGATCACTTTCCAGAGACTGGATCACTTTCCAGAGACTGGATCACTTTCCACAGACTGGATCACTTTCCAGAGACTGGATCACTTTCCACAGACTGGATCACTTTCCAGAGACTGGATCACTTTCCACAGACTGGATCACTTTAAGGTGCTCAGCAGTGACACACACAAATATTTTCTTCTAACAGAAGTAGACGTATTCCAATCGATCTTACTCTGAGGCTGAAGGTTCGGGCTGACCCTCGAAGGCTGCAGATTCTGATTTGGATGGGTCCATCTCTATGCTTGGTTCTGAAGAACCCAATGTCACCTCGTTCTCTGAAGAACTCATCTTCATTAATCAGCTTAAGGTGTCGACCCAGAGAGCTGATGAACAAACACACAAAGACGATTGCACACCTACACAAACACAAGAACAGGAAACCCAGCTGCTGTGTCCAGCAACGGGTTCTGGTTTCAGGCTTACCTGCTTCCTGGTTCCGTCAGTAAAATGGAGCTGTGCCTCTGAAGGCTGCAGTTTCCGGGTTCTTGTCTGTAATAATACACCTGGTTCACCTGAGCAGTGCGGCTCCTCCCACTGTTGCGTAACAGATCACATGACTGCAGTGCACTATGGGTGATCTCACCTGCAGCTCAGAGAAATCAAGTTCTGCAGACAGAACCGAGTCTACGGAACAAATGAATCCAAGAAAAAGCCTCTCAAAAAACGTTTTTATTTCCTACCCAAAGAATCTGCAGTTTCATTCCGTTTTAGAAGATATTTCTGAGCTTCATGGGGGTCACAGTCCAGTTAGAATGGACAAAGGTTTCCATGGAAGGGGGGGGTCTCCTCCAGGTGTGGGAACCTCTGCAGGATGTTAATATGGAGTTTTGGTTCCCTTTTAGGTAGGAATGGGGGCCAGGGGGCGGGGCAGGCAGCTGATTGACATTCTGGGACACTTATCCCCCCCCAAAACTGCCTCCAGCTGTGAAAAGCTGCTGTGTGGAACACAGATCCTGCAGCAGCTGAGACGTTCTCAGAGTTCTCGTGGTGTTCTGGACGTTCTTCCTGTTTCTCTGAGACGATGGAAGGCTCTGAACGATCTCCATGTTCCTTCACTGCAGACGTCGTTTCACCGAACGCGGTCCGCGGACAATAAACAACTCAGATTTCTGATCATTCATTTTATTCTTGGAGTTTTTCTGATCTTTCTGGTTTCTCATTCATGGTTTCACATTTGCAACCCCCCCCCCCCCTCTGAACCAGGAAAACAGTGCAGCTGAGGCTTTGCTCAAGAGTACCAAGGTGATCATTCCCAAATATAGGGGTACCAGAATTTACCAAAGGCTGCAGAATATGTATCAGAGACACCCCCCCCCCCCCCACGGCCATAGAAAATGCCGTACCTCCGGCTCCTACCAAATTAAGCCATTTCAGTAGCTCAGGAGAGTCTGTCAATCAAATGTTTGAAGTTGGGGCAGCAGGCTCCACCTACTTTTACTGAGCCATCTGATTGGTCAGTTTATAACTTGAACTAAAAGGATTATGAAAAAGATGTTTAAAGAGTGTACCAGATCCAGAACGGTTCTTCTGACCAATTGAACAACTGAGGAACAGCTGCTTCTTTCTCTATAGATATCTACAGGATTTTGGCTTCTTGGAGCCACTTCCTGTTTGGAACGCCAGGGGGGAGGAGTCACTATGTCCAGTTCTCGTATCCAGTCAATGGTAGCAAAGGGAGCTTTAATCAATTGAACCCATGTTAAAAAGTCTGGTGTTCTTCCAGAAACAGCTCTAAAAAAACATTTGATCAGGATTTCAGAGGGTCATGTGGTGATGTCAGAGTCTGCGCAGCTGCAGACACATCATATGCAGTCACAGCTGAGAGTGTTCCTGCGGGAGCTGGTGATCACCTGCACTCTGTGATTGGTCTGCTGCTGCAGCTTTTGGATGAGCTGCAGCAGACGAGGACTGGACTCATAGAGGACCCAGCTGGGGTCTTTTGGGTTAGGCCTATGATACACGTCCAGGATTTCCACGGTGTGGAGATGTTTCATTTCCTGCAGAAACAGGAAGTCCTCCTCCAACACGCCATGATGCCTGCAAAGAGACGTGTAAACAATAAGAACCAGAACCTCCATAACAAAAACATCTGACAACACAGAAACCAACATTTGATTTAAAAAAAAGTTAGAGATGAGAAGAATCTTGGAAACATTTCTCAGCGGGACACCTGGCTTGCAGCGTCTCACCTGACAGCCAGCGTTTTCAGGTGAGGAAACAGTTGGGGAAGGAGCTTAATCAAGCTAGAAGATGATCCCCAAGGCTCTAGATGGAGGTGCTCCAGGTTAGGAGCCCTTGCTGAGACGACCCGCAGGTCTTCAGTCTGAAGATCTACACTGAGGGTCAGGCTGAGCAGAGAGGAAGGCAGGAAGTCTGCGTATGCTGCCAGAGGATGGCCTCCTGTTGGACAAACACACCTGTTCTAAATGCTGTGGGCTTGTGTGGTGACATGTTTACAGGATGTGTTTACACGGTCACATATTTACAAGTCCACATGTAAATGTCTTTATATGTTGACCAGGGAGGTATTCCAGAAGGCCCGCTTAAACTCCCCTGACTTTAATCCTGAACTCTGGCTGAAATCCTCCTGAACTTGTTTACTCTGGGTATGTTGGTTCCAAAAGACTGGATATGAGTTAGCGTAATTACGCTCCACTTGGTAACCCTGGGTTAACGCACGTGTACAGCAGGAACATAAAGACATTCTCAATGGATCGCTGATTTCTGGAGTCACCATGGAAACACGTAGAGAAAAAAAAGAGAGCGCTATACTTCAGTGAGACGGAGTCTGAGATTAATGACGGCGTATGAAGATTATACATCCATCAAAAAAGTAACACGGCTGCATCATCAGCAAAAGAAAGAGTTTCTGCTTGGAGAAAAAGAACAGACAAAGTAAACGCACGAGTTTCTGATCTTATTTCTATTTTCATTGTGACGCATANTAAATGTCTTTATATGTTGACCAGGGAGGTATTCCAGAAGGCCCGCTTAAACTCCCCTGACTTTAATCCTGAACTCTGGCTGAAATCCTCCTGAACTTGTTTACTCTGGGTATGTTGGTTCCAAAAGACTGGATATGAGTTAGCGTAATTACGCTCCACTTGGTAACCCTGGGTTAACGCACGTGTACAGCAGGAACATAAAGACATTCTCAATGGATCGCTGATTTCTGGAGTCACCATGGAAACACGTAGAGAAAAAAAAGAGAGCGCTATACTTCAGTGAGACGGAGTCTGAGATTAATGACGGCGTATGAAGATTATACATCCATCAAAAAAGTAACACGGCTGCATCATCAGCAAAAGAAAGAGTTTCTGCTTGGAGAAAAAGAACAGACAAAGTAAACGCACGAGTTTCTGATCTTATTTCTATTTTCATTGTGACGCATATATATATATAACTTATCTAATTTTGCCAACTTAAATGAATTACTTCTATTGGTAACAAGTAATTGAGTTAAATTTAATCAACATAATTTCTATAAAACTCAATAATTGTTTATACAACTCAAATTTACGTATGTATTTAAATGTCATATTACTCCAATTCAATTCATCTTGGGAGTGCTTCCAGACTCCAGTTGTTTCATCCGTGCTCCTGTTCCTGACCGAGTACCTCGTCTCTGCTCCTGGCTGTGGTTCCTGTCTACGGCTCGACTCGCCCCCCCTGACTGACCCCCCAACCACGACTGGATGAAGCTCGTCTGCTGGACTTTATATATGTAGTTATAGATTTAGATAAGTTAATTCTTCTCTAAGAGTTCTGGTAAATCGCCTGTCCGTCCTGGGGGAGGATCCCTCCTTCATGTGGACACCCCTGAGGTTTCTTCGTTTTTTTAAGGAAGTTTTTTAGGAGTTTTTCCTCACAGAAAAGGGGGGTCTAAGGGCAGGGATGCCAGTATAGCTTAGTCAGTTTGTTAGTTCATTTTAGTATTTTCCTATTGAACTCTTTGTATTCATGATCCTTTTGAGTTCATGTTTTACTTTGAAGCCCATCCAGACGACTGTTGTTGTGATTTTGGGTTACACATAAAATTGAATTGAATTGAATCTTTTTTCCATCTTAATTATTTATTATTCTTGATCTCTCATATGTCTAAGTATGTGCTCATTTTTATAATAAAATGGACGGGGAAAAAATGCACGTAGCGCACAAATTCATTAAAGAGTTTCCTGTCATTGTCATTACACTGACATCCAGTAGGGGAGCTATATAAACTCATCATCCTCTCCTTCACTCTCACTCATGGTGCAGTGACGTAAGCATAGCAGGACAAAATAACTCAGCAAAACACAGTAAAACAGCTAAACAACTAAACACATTTGGTCAAAAAGCCAAACTTAAACCAAAATCTGTCCAGATAGGCAAAGGGAATGATATCCCACAATCCCTTGCTGTGCCGCCCTTACAGCAGCACCAAAATTACAACATTAATTCATTCATCTTCTTGACCGTTGATTCCCTTTCGGGGTCACGGGGTTGCCGGAGCCTATCCCGGCCACTTGGGCGTAGGCAGGGGATGCCCTGGACAGGTCACCAGTCTGTTGCAGGGCAGAATGTCCTCAATCACACATCCACTCACTCTCACACTCACACCTAGGGACAATTTAGAGTTGCCAATTAACCTATGAAGCATGTTTTTGGACGGTGGGAGGTAGCCGGAGAACTCGGAGAGAACATGTAAACTCCACACAGAAAGGTCCCTCGTTGATGTAGTGTTTTTCATGTCCCCCAGCCGGGACTTGAACAGAAGGCCCCCGGTTCAAGTCCCGGGGGCCTTCTTGCTGTGAGGCAGGAGCGCTAAACACTGCGCCACCGTGCAGCCCCCAAAGTTACACCTACTTAACTGAATTAATTTGAATGAAATCAAAATAACTGTCTGAAAACTACGTGTTATTTTTAAGCTGACTTAACAAAAAAAAAAAGATTTTTAATCATCTTAACTGAAGCAAATAATTAAGTTAGATCAAAGTATAAAGTTTCTCTTTCCAACATCCATATGTGGTCTTATCATCCTCTCATGGTGGAAAAAGTGTTATCTGAGCTTCTTCATCCACTAAATCATCTTCAAATGGACACGCCATGCTGCTTCACCTCTCTGAAAACAAACTAACCTTCAACTAAACCTGCTCCAGACCAGGTTATGTTCAGAGCATGAGTTGCTATGGTAACTTGACCTACCCTGAAACATACCTCCATTTCTGGAACTGAAAGCTGAGGTTATCAACTTCCTTAGCCTCAAACTTACCGTGGGAGCTAGCATAACCTGCTTTCTGGAAGACCCCCCAGCTGACGTGTTTGTGTGTTTATATGTTGACGTGTTTATATGTTGACGTGTTTAAATGTTGACGTGTTTATATGTTGACGTGTTTAAATGTTGACGTGTTTATATGTTGACGTGTTTATATGTTGACGTGTTTATATGTTGACGTGTTTGCATTTACGTGCTGAAGAGTTGGTAGCTACCGTGCACACTGAGACTGGAGAGTTCAGGCAACGACGTCAGCCATGTCCGAAGGTGACAGTTGGGTCCAGGCACGGAGTACAGGTGCAGCACCGACAGGCTTTGTAGGCGGAGCAGAGGCTGCAGGACTTCCTGTGTCACCACGGCGTCATAATTGAGCAGCTGCAGATGCGACAGCTGCAGACCGGCCGCCCCGTCTGGAAGACAAAGTCAGCGTGTGGCCATCATGGCGCCGTTCCACTCTGCCTCCAAGGAAAATTCAGCAATAAATAATCAAATCGTTCCCGTTCCACATGAGATCTCCAGTGTGGAGAGTTTTCATCTCTTTATCAAGCATCATTGGCCTCTGCTAGAGGACCTGAGTTTGTGTGAGAAACCACCTGTGGAAGGGTGAGGGGGCGTTTATATGTATATATAGACGCGCACTCATAGCGCTTGATGGTTTTTGTGACTCACTTGGGGACACTTTCAAAGTTTTCCCAAGTTTTGGGACTGACTGACCTTCATTTCTTAAAGTAATGATGGTCACTCGTTTTTCTGTACTTAGCTGCTTTTTTCTTGCCATAATCCAAACTCTAACCGTCTATTCAGTTGGACCATCAGCTGTGGATCCACCTGACTTCTCCACAACACAACTCCATTTATAAGGCCAGAAATCCCACTTATTAACCCTGACAGGCACACCTGTGAAGTGAAAACATTTCACCTCCTGCTGTGTAACCCGGAACCGGAAAAAAAAAAAAAATGACACGCACACGCACACAATTACATCCTTTTCTGAGTCCATTCAGGATTTTCTTGACAGCAGAAACATTTTTTCCCTGCATGTTTTCTGATTGTCCTCTTTTTGTGTTTTGGTGAGAAGGTTCCTCATCTCAGGAGGAAACACCGGAGCTTCTTCTAATTCCTGAGCAGTCAAATAAAAAGCATGTTCATGCTGAGCCACGGCGGTCCGGCTGAAACATCAGCTGCATCCTTGTGTCTCTACACGTCTCTACGCTCGGCGCTGCTCACCTGCAGTCCTCATCCAGGTCCATCATGGAGTCTGCAGGACAACAGAAGAACCTGCAGCCTCCTGCTCAGCCTTCCTTTTTCTACAGACGGATCTCCACACCACCGTCTCCATGACAGCACTATGAACGGAGCTCCTGAGAGAACCAGAACCAAGCGGTTTTATGATTAGCAGGTGACCCGCCAGCGTTCCTCAGAACCTTTCAAGTCTTCTCTCTCCACCTGCAGAGTTCCTGCATTTTTCCTAAAGAGGCTGTGGAACCTCTATCTATGTGGAACCAGCTGTTCTGTTTACCTGGGGGGTGAGCCGGGTAGAAGAAGTCCCCCGCCAGTGTCTTGTAGGTTATCATGGTCCAGGACAGGTGTCTGAGCCGGGTCAGGTGACTGAGGATGCCGCTGAGGGTTCTGATTCTCAAACTGCCGTCATGATGCAGCTGCAGAGAGGTGAGCCTGCGCAGCTGAGTCACAGCAGCCAGCAGGTGAGCGGCCGGACAGGTGAGCTGCACCTTACACAAAGTGAGCTGTGTCAGCTGATCGCTGAGCGGAACCAGGAAGTCCAGTCTGCTGAGCGGCATGCAGCTGGATGTGAGGGACAGGCGCTGCAGCTGGACCAGGACCTGCAGCTCCCGGACCTCCCGCTCCGCCCAGCGGTCCAGACGAAGCGAGTCCAACAGCGGCAGCCAGGAGGACAGCAGCTTCAGGTCCTTCTTCACGCCTGCGCGCAGCCACACCACACGCACCTGCCACCGGGCCAGGCTGCGCCAGAACCCACGGTTGTACCGGGACAGGTCCCGCAGGACCACGCTGAAGCCCTGCCATGAGACACTAGACTCGTCCAGCAGGCTCCGAAAATGGGAGCAGGTGCAGCGCATGCGCAGCTTGTCTTTCCAAGACAGGTAGCTGAAGATACGCAGCCACAGCTCAGCGGGAAGCCGCAGCGCCGCCATTATCAGGCCGCCAGCGGGGCCGCACCTGCGCAGGTGGGAGCGGGAGCCGCACCTGCGCAGGTACATGTCCGGGTCCGGGTCCGAGTCCGGCTCAGGCGGACCGCGACGGGGCTTCGCTTTCTCAGCCGGTCACAGACTTCTGCTTCCGCTGCCTCTAACAAACATCTCGGTCCTGATGGATCGGCGCTCAGATATGCTACCGAACCGTAATTTCGAGTTGGGGCGCATGCGCAGTCACTCGAAAAAGTTTATAAACCCGTGGACATGAGCCCTGTCCGGTCCGGTCCGCAAAGATGTGCGGGTCTGAAGGAAGTGCGGGTCTAAGCCTGCGCCACTTAAACTTGGGACTTACGTCACCTTTGACGTCAAAGGTGGACTCCGCGAAAAAAATAGAAGGAAGGAGCAATGAGTTCTATCGCTAGAGGAGACGTCACGTGGTTCCTCATGGGAGGAGAGCACCGCCATCTTGGTGAGGTCAGGTCACTGCTGCAGTGAATGCATGTGAACACATTGTTTGCAAAATACCAGTTCATTGTTTGGGTTTCAACTGCCAGAATCAGAGAAATGAGTCCATGAAGGAGGAAGGCAGAACATTTGACAGGTAAGTATTATAGTTTATTTCGTTTAAGGCTAAAGGGGCTTCATTAATAGAACACATGTTGACATGCATGATGCTGCAGGGATGTTATCAACATGCTGCATGATGTACGGATAATTTGCTGGCGACATAAATGTACATTCTTTAACTACACCGATCAAAAATATAAACACAACACTTTAGTTATTGCTCCCATTTTTAGGGTCTGAACTCAAAGATGTGAAACATTTTCCACAAAATAACCAGTTCTCTGGAATATTGTTCACAAATCTGTCTAAATATGTGATAGTGAGCACTTCTTCTTTGCCAAGACAATCCATCCCACCTCACAGGTGTGCCATATCAAGATGCTGATTAGACAGCATGATTATTGCACAGGTGTGCCCAAAGGCCCGTTTACACCAGGACAAATTTCGCGCACAATATTCGCCGACGTTTAACGCCTCGTGACTAAACAAAAGGCACCAATGTGAGTGTGCACACGGACGCGAAAAACGCCACGCGTCAAAGCGTCATATTTTTTAAAACGCCTCTGGTTCGTTTTTTTGGTTTGACGCACCGCGTTAAAAACTATACGACCAATGAGAATGGCGCTCATGCACACGTGTCTGGAGCTTCTGAAGTTACAGTAAAACTTGCTTCCGTCTTGACTAACATATTTTTCAACCTCCGTATTGTAGAAGTGCCTTAATTGAAAATCCCTGATCAGGTCAGCCGTATCAGCTGAAACTCCTCTTTGAGCCTTTCAAGGGACTTGAACAGTTTTCCGTCTGTTAACATGCACACTGCCGTCATTCCTCTGTCTCTCCATTTCTTAAAGAGATTGTCCGTCTGTCCTGTTCTGTATTTTTGAGATTGTGAGGGTCAGATAAAGTTTGTAATCTCCACCTATGTTGTATTTATGTATTTACGCTCCACCAGATCTTTAGTGTCATTTCAATAATAGGGTTTTGTTCTGTGATTTCTATTTGTATTTTCTCACCCAGTCTTGCTTGTGGGGGACATTTACTATAGGTCAACTCGATTTGTTTCCATTTGGAGTGATATTCTGTTGGACACCAACATACTATGTATCTTAACTGGGCTGCTAAGTAGTATTCTCCAAAGCTAGGGAGGCCTAATCCTCCTCTTTCTGTTTCTAGTTGGAGTGTTTTCAGTTTCACTCTTGGTTTTTTCCCTTCCCACATAAATCTACTCACTTGTTCCTCCCATTTTACAAACTGATCTTGCACTGATGATACAACAATCTGGGTAGCACATTCATTTTTACAACCTCTATTTTGGAGCTAAGGTCCATGAACAGACTGGTCCATTTTGTTAGGTCTTTTTGTATTGCATTATTCATCCTACTATAATTAATCTCATAAAGTTTATCAAGTTTTACTGTCAGATAAACTCCTAAGTATTTTATATTTACTGCATCCCATTTCAATTTATATCTTTGTCTGATAGCATCCGTAGAGATAACCCTGATGCTCAAGCCTTTACCTGCTTTAAACCAGATGGTTCAGCTGAATCTAGACCAGACTTTTGGCTAATCTCAGAAGATCATCAGAGTTTCAAACCTTTCAGCGGCTCCGTTAACGAATCAGTGTGGTCAGACTTTCCATCCAACCTCAGAATTCTCAGTCTACAATTGAACTCCAACGTACTGTCAAAACATCATTTATACGATTAGGGAGGCTCACTTCACATCTTGTAGAGACAGATGGGAGTTTTTTTAAATATAAAGTGAGACAAATTTCCATATCTAGAGGTAAGCAGATGAGTAAGCAGTATAAACTCAAGGAAGAAGAAATGATCAAAGACATAAACTCAATAAGTCACAATTTGGAATCAGATGAAAATCATAAACAGAAAATGAAAATCTTCCAATCCTCCTTGGATAAAATCGACATAAATTAGGTCAAAGGTGCATTTATCAGATCCAGAGCAAGATGGGTTGAGGAAGGGGAAAAAAGTTCAGCATATTTCTGTAGACTGGAAGAAAGAAAGCAAGAGCGAAACACTAAAGACTTTAATTACAGATGTGGAGTGACCGATCCTACAACAAGGCAGAGATCACCATGTCAGAGGGAGAAGATGTATGGAGAGAAATTCGACTCAGTCGGATTTGTGATAGAAGGGAAGGCTGATAGAAAAATTCCTAATGACCGAGCATTCCACTGGTATTTAAACGCAGCATTTACGGACGAATTTGTGAGACGTGAAAACAGTCTGACGGTAGATCCGTGCGTAACTTTGGCTTCCTGTGTGCGTAACAAGGGATTCGTGCGTGTTTTTTAAAGATGTGTGTGTGTGTAAGTAGTTTCAAGCTGTTGTAATCTTAATTTGTGCATACGTAAATTGCATTTTGTATTTTTTTCATTTTATATTTTTTTGAACTTATACACAAAACGTATTATGTGAGTAACAAATCACTCACAAATCCTAATTTATGCACAAATCCTAATTTACGCACAAATCAAGAATTACGCACGCACAAATCCCACTGAGTCTAATTTCTCTCCATAAAGATGCTATAAAATGCTTAGCTTTTGTTGCAGGGGCCAAGAAAGGGAAAACTACCACAAAGCAGGTTACAAAGATTTATTAATACAAAAACCCCGTCATGAGTAGAATAAAAATGTTGACCGTATCAATGACACCACAGGAGCATGCAGACAAAAAAAACACAGTTCATGCACAACAATAAAAAATAAAAACATGCAACGTAACTGTGATGCACAGCACTCGGTGGGATACGGCACCCACCAAAATAACATGCGGGTGAAACCTGCGGGAAGTGACTAAAAAAATGACAAACAGAACAGAGGGTAAATAGTCCGCTCCTGCACTTGATTAGTCAATCACGCTGGGACAGCTCCGTCAGGAGCGGACAAACAAAGTACAAAACATAAACTTAAACAGGACAGCAGGGCACAGTATTCAAACACTAAAAACAGAAGAAGCACCATATTAAAAACATTTGATTAAAAATAATTTACCATTTGTTTAAAATATGACTCTGCTGTGATAAAAGTGTAAAATACCTGGTGCGTCGCAAAACCTCACGCCCAGTCTTTAAAACCCCCAGAAAAGCAGGATCTACCTCTGCCGTGATCCTGTCATAAAATAAAAAATAAAATATCAAGCACTGCTTAAAAACATCATCCACAGGTAAGGATAACAGCAGTCTTACCGCACTCTTTGCTCGAGCCAACTCACGCTGCTCTCTGAGCTAACCGGCTTTCTCACAGGAAGCTAGCACCATAGCAACCACACGTCAACTTCCTTTTTAAACCCCCTGAACAATGGGTATAGAGACACCTACAGGTGACTCCCGTTACACTTTGGACAAATCTCCGGTTCAGATTCTAATTTTTATAGACATTTCTGGGAACATGTGAAAGACCTGCTTTACCTGACACTGAAGGAAATAACTGACACACTCTCTACCAACAACTATGAAGCAAGGCATCAGAACTCTCATTCCTAAATCTGGCAAAGATCCTCGGCTGACTGATAATCTGAGACGATTACTCTGCTTAACCACTATAAATCTTAACCCACATATTTGCCAATGGAAGCTGGGATGTCGGCCTTCCTGTTTTCTTCAGTTTTCTTGTTTTATCTGTGTAGATAGTCAGAGTATAATTGCAACTACGGATTTTTTGAATTGTTAAATAAATGATTTTCTTAGAAGCTTTTATTGTCTCAGCCATTGTTTTGGTGGCTCCACTCTGCACTGGCGGTACTTTGATCACATAGAACACGCCGTCCCGGAAGGGGGCGCTGTGGACCGTGCTAACCATAGAAGAAGACCGTAACCCTCCGGGGGGGGGGCAGATGATCGACATGGAAGGTGAGTGGAATCAGATCCAGCTTAGGGGACCGAACTCGGAAGGAGTGGCGGCTGCACGAGCCCTTTCTGGAAACGGTGGGAACATCCGGTCACGTGACTCCCAACTATGGAGAATTTGAGCGAGTAGTATCGTGAAAAAAAACACTTCGTTCGTGAACGACAGGAACGGAAGAGGAACGCCGGGGGGGGGGGGGGCTTTTCGACAGTCCAGAGGTGGAGGGGCGTGTCCAGCGGGTGGAGGAGGGTTTCAGGTGTGACCAAAGGTCAGGTGTAGCAGACTGGTGAGAGCAGCCAGAGAGGAGGAGGAGGAGATGAAGATGCTGAGGTTCTCTCTGGAACCAGGATCATTGAATCCATCAGAGGATCGGATCATAGATGTTATGGAGATGAAAGCAGGGATGATGATGATGATGATGATGATGATGATGAAGGGATGCAGAGGCTGGAGACACCAGGAAAGAGGAGGTTCATGGATGAAGGAGGACATGAGGGAGGGGGCTGGGTCACTGCGGCGCCCCCTATGAGGAGCAGCAGACTGAGGAGGTGGAGCTCATGTTCTGGACTGCCTCCATGTTTGTTCCCTTGTGGGGTCATGGGGCTGCTGGAGCCTATCCTGGCCACTCGGGGGGGGGGGGGGGAGGCAACCTGGACGGGTGGGCAGTCCGTCATGCACACTCACGCACACTCATGCACACTCACGCACACTAATGCACACTCATGCACACTCACACACACAGTCACGCACACTCATGCACACTCACGCACACTCACGCACACTCATGCACACTCACGCACACTCATGCACACTCACGCACACTCATGCACACTCACTCACGCACACTCACGCACACTCATGCACACTCACACACACTCACGCACACTAATGCACACTCATGCACACTCACGCACACTCATGCACACTCACGCACACACACTCACGCACACTCATGCACACTCATGCACACTCACGCACACTCATGCACACTCACGCACACTCATGCACACTCACGCACGCACACTCACGCACACTCACGCACACTCATGCACACTCATGCACACTCACGCATACTCATGCACACTCATGCACACTCACACACACTCACGCACACTAATGCACACTCATCCACACTCATCCACACTCACGCACGCACACTCACACACACTCACGCACACTAATGCACACTAATGCACACTCATGCACACTCACGCATACTCATGCACACTCACGCATACTCATGCACACTCATGCACACTCATGCACACTCACGCACACTCATGCACACTCACGCACACTCATGCACACTCACGCACGCACACTCACACACACTCACGCACACTAATGCACACTAATGCACACTCATGCACACTCATGCACACTCATGCACACTCACGCACACTCATGCACACTCACGCACGCACACTCACACACACTCACGCACACTAATGCACACTAATGCACACTCATGCACACTCATGCACACTCATGCACACTCACGCACACTCATGCACACTCACGCACACTCACGCACACTAATGCACACTAATGCACACTCATGCACACTCACGCATACTCATGCATACTCATGCACATTCATGCACACTCATGCACACTCATGCACACTCATGCACACTCACGCACACTCACGCACATTCATGCACACTCACGCACACTCACGCACACTCATGCACACTCATGCACACTAATGCACACTCATGCACACTCATGCACACTCACGCACACTCATGCACACTCACGCATACTCATGCACACTCATGCACACTCATGCACAGTCACACCTAGGGACAATTTAGTCACCATCAGCATTAGTCTGCATCTCCTCCCTCAGATTGATCCAAACACCACCTTCACCTCTCCACCACATTCTTTCTACTGTATCCCACCCCTCCAAGCTCCGCCTTCTTCAACTTTGCAGCACGATATGTCCCATGATGCTTCACTGTGGGAACCTGCTGGTGAGGCATGAAGTGGTGAAGGTCACCTTGTTAGTCTAAAACCTGTGTCGTTTTCTAACACCTAGTTTCTGCAGAGCGGCCGGATTTCATTAGAAATTCACCTCCGCGTTTTGGGGGGAACTTTTGGGGCCCCCATTTCCCATCAGGCATCTGTTCACACCCACTAGCTTACAGCCCCTCAAACCCTAATATTAGTGGTGGAACAGAAATCTATCCAGAAAACAAAGATGTTTATCTGCAGGTGGATTATCAGAAGGGGGCGGAGCCTCTGCCCGCCGTAGTGGCTTCCACATCACACTCACAAGCCTTTTGAATGACAATGATATGAATACAGAAATCCTCAGAAATGCAGTTTGAATCTTAAGTTTCTTTAGAAATGTCCTCCATCATCAGAGAAAAGCCACAAGAACACGTTAAAACACCAAAAACGGCATTTTCCACGGAGCCACGCTTTGTACGTTTGCAGGGTTCTCATGCCAGGGTGTTTGTTTGACAGGGATATCATCAAACAGGAAGTGCCATGCAGTCACAGGAAGTGCACGAAAGGTCAGAGATAATGCTGCCGACTGGCACAACTTGATGCTGAGGTGGGACAAACTGAGCCAGGACGGCTTTGACGTCGCAACCAACATCGTCAACATCAAGAGGTGATTTTGTTTCTAGAGCGTACGCCGTCACAGGAAGTACTCCACTGGTCCCTCTACGATGACATCACTTCCTCTGTGCGCCAACATTGTAGCCATTGAGCAACTTTATTTAGATTTTCTTCCATAATTCGTATGTTTGTTGTTCCAAGATTGTAAACTTTGTGATTCATTGTTAAATTATCAAAATAAAAAAGATCATCTGTTAACATTTCCCGACAGCTCAGCCTCCTTTACGACACTCTCCTCCCCCCCCGGTTCCCCTTATGAACACACGGTTCACGTTGGCAGCGTGCATGTATCTCCACCCCCACGTGCACACTGCCACACTGCTCCCTGTCTGCTTCACCCCCCCCCTAGCCCACAGTGTCTTGATGGACAGATGTCTTCAGATTTTCACCTTTGATGTAATATTTGTCTTTCCAGCAGGTAGAATTATTACAGCTTCAAATAATAACTCATTCAAATCAGTGTTTGTACCCCCACTTTCTCACCTCTATTATCTTTACTCTCCCCCCCCACACACACACACTAAATATAACTAATAAATAAAAATAATCAAGTAGCAAAAAGGGGTTTATATAAATCTACACTCTGGTTTCTGAATTTCTACCAATAACCTCCAACAAAAGGCCTTCAGCTCTGATCTGTTTGCTACCACGGAGTTTAAGGGCCACCAAAAACAAAAAAAAGGAAAATTACAACATTTTATCTCCTAAATTTATGAGAAAAAAACTCGTAATTTTACTCTCTTTCTTTTTTTTGGTGGCCCTAAAACTCCGTCGTAGTTTGCTCAGCTGTTGGACAGAATAAGTTAAAAAGAAACAGCAGAGAAGTCCCCCCCCCCCCCCAATTACAGCGGCCAAAAATAAAAGGATGTCGCTCTAATGCAGCAGGGTTATGTATATACATGTATGTACATGTATATACATACATGTATATACATACATGTACATACATGTATGTATATACATGTACATACATGTATGTATGTACATGTATGTACATGTATGTACATGTATATACATACATGTACATACATGTATGTATATACATGTATGTACATGTATGTATATACATGTACATACATGTATGTATATACATGTATGTACATGTATATACATACATGTACATACATGTATGTATATACATGTATGTTGTTTTTTTTTCACAGACGATGAAAATATCAATAATGTTACTCAGAAATGATCTTTTTAATTATTATTTTTTAATTATTCAACATGGAATCACAAAGTTTCCGTCTCGGAACAACAAACGTACGAATTACAGAAGCAGATCTAAATAAAGTTGCTCAATGGCTACAATGTTGGCGCAAAGAGGAAGTGACACAGCGTTCCCGCATGCGGGCACCAATTCCAGTTCAGGAAGCTACACATGACATCACAGGAAGTCCTTCTGTCCCCCTCAGCTCACTTCCTGTCCGTCTGCAGAGCGTTCTGCCCCGACTACACCTGTTTGACCTGCAGGTGTCTCCTGCCACTCGGCGTGCACCAATCTCCTGCCCGGTTCTGACCCGTCCTGTGCTCCTCAGGTCTCAACGTGAGCAGCTGCTGGTTCCTGAAGCTTCATCATCGTCTTCCTCCTCGGCGACCCTGCAGCCCTCAGGAGCTGCAGAGCTGCAGGCTCAGTGCCTCAAACTGCTGGACATGGTGGAGAAAATGGTGAGTCCTTCAGACCTGAAGGCACTGAATAGAAGAGGAGGAATGCATCGGAACCAGAACTGGACCTGCTGTGACCGACCAGAACATACAGACCCAAAGCCACACCTCTGGCTCCACATTTAGGAGCATTTGGAGCCGTAGTGGTGTCCAAGAGTGTTTTTTAAGGTGGAGCCGTAGCGACCCTCCGCCAGTAGGGCGTTCGGCGGCGTGCTGTACCATGGAGAGGCTTTTCTTCCTGTGGGCGTGGTCTGACGCTCAGAAATGTCATTTAAATGCAACGATTTTATAAAGTTATCAAAGCGACATTTGACTCTATTTTCCAGAACTCTCCGCCCGCAGGGCTAAATGGAGGGAGAAGCCCGAGGCATAGAATCAGGATTCTTTGTTCCTGTCGTCTGACACCCCTCCCTCAGTTCTGGACCGGGAATCTAACGTTTGTCTTTGATGTCCTCTTCTGCTCAGACTGCCATTGTGGCCAAGATGGAGCGCCTGGCGGCATCGCAGCAAGCGCTTCGGGAGCTGGAGGAGCTACGTTCTGGTTCTGCCGGAGGAGCGGCTCCCCTGTTCCACAGCTGGACCACCAAGCAGTTTGGCAAGTCTGCCTGACGATGTCGGCACGCTCACCGGTGTAGCTCAGCTTCCAGTGCGATGTGCGACTGAAGCCGAGGTCCAGCCATGGAGTAGCAGCTCTTTGGTTTCCATGGTAACACGGCTCCTCTGTCGTTTCAGAGGATGCATCGCGGCTCATGCTCGCCGCGTTCTCGGAGGAGCTGAAGCTGAGGCGGGTCATCTCGCAGGAGCTGGCCCACGCCGCCACCTCTGACCTCTCCATGGTCTACCTGTCCTGCTGGCTCCACCAGCCCTGCATCCCCGCCCAGAGCAGGATCACCCTAGAGGCTCTGCTGCTGGAAACCGGACACCGCCCACTCTGACCCGCGGGTCGGACCTTCTGCTTCCATCTGTAAACATTAAAATGAAATAAACCTGATCCACTGTAGTGACGCTTCCAGAACCAGGCCCAGCCTGACCTGCTCTCTCCAGAACTCCATGACGTTCAGACCAAACGTGTGGACACACCTTCTCATTCAAAGAGTTTTCTTTATTTTCACGACTATGAAAATTGTAGATTCACACTGAAGGCATCAAAACTATGAATGAACACGTGGAATCATATGCATGACCAAAAAGTGTGAAACAACTGAGAACGTGTCACATTGTAGGTTCTTCATAGTAGCCACCTTTGGCTTTGATCACACTCTTGTCAGTCTCTGGATGAGCTTCTAGACGTAGTCACCGGAAATGTTTCCACTTCACAGGTGTGCCTGTCAGGTTTAATTAGTGATTTCTGGCCTTATAAATGGGGTTGGGACCATCAGTTGTGTTGTGCAGAAGTCAGGTGGATCCACAGCTGATAGAACTACTGAATAGACTGTTAGAGTTTGGATCATAGCCAGAAAAAAGCAGCTAAGCACAGAAAAACAAGAGGACGTCATTACTTTAAGAAATGAAGGTCAGTCAGTCCCAAAACTTGGGAAAACTTTGAAAGTGTCCCCAAGTGAGTCACAAAAACCATCAAGCGCTACAAAGAAACTGGCTCACATGCGGACCCCCCAGGAAAGGAAGACCAGGAGTCACCTCTGCTGCAGAGGATGAGTTCATCTGAGGCAGCAGCCTCAGAAATGGCAGCTGAACAGCAGCTCAGACTAGAGAGCAGGTCAATGGCAGACAGAGTTCTAGCAGCAGACACATCTCATCAACAACTGTTCAAAGGAGACTGAGTGAATCAGGCCTTCATGGTGGAATACCTGCTAGGAAACCAATGCTAAAGAAAGGCAACAAGCAGAAGAGACTTGGGCTAAAGAACACAAGGAATGGACATCAGACCATGGAAATCTGGGCTTTGGTCTGATGAGTCCAAATGGAGATTGTTGGTTCGAACCACCGTGTCTTTGTGTGACTCAGAAAAGGTGAACAGATGGACTCTACATGCCTGGTTCCCACCATGAAGCATGGAGGAGGAGGTGTGATGGTGTGGGGGTGCTTTGCTGGTGACACTGTTGGGGATTTCTTCCAAATTGAAGGCCTACTGAACCAGCATGGCTACCACAGCATCTAGCAGCAGCATGCTATTCCATCAGGTTTGGGTTCAGTTGGACCATTATTTATTTTTCAACAGGACAAAGACCCCCAAACACCTCCAGGCTGTGGAAGGGCTATTTGACCAAGAAGGACAGTGATAGGGGGGCTGCACCAGAGACCTGGCCTCCACAGTCACCGCAGAGTGAAGGGCCAACAAGTGCTAAGCATTCTGGGAACTCCTTCAAGACTGTTGGAAGACCATTTCAGGTGACGACCTCTGGAAGCTCATCCAGAGAATGTCAAGAGAGTGAAAGCAGAAATCAAAGATAAAGGTGGCTGACAAACTAAACTGGACATCTCTGCCCTTAGACCCCCCCTTCTATAAGGAAAAACTCCTAAAAAAAATAGGATCCCTCAGGGGTGTCCTCATGAAGGAGGGATCCTCCCCCAGGACGGACAGGAGATTTACCAGAACTCTTAGAGAAGAATTAACTTATCTAAATCTACAACTACATATATAAAGTCCAGCAGACGAGCTTCATCCAGCCGTGGTTGGGGGGTCAGTCCATGAATGACTGCAGCAAACAGAGACATGGAGAACTAAATGATGAATGATGATCAAGAATAGAGGAGAGGAAGGGTAGAAGTAGAAGAGAAAAGAGGACAGAACCCCAGAGCACCATAGTTACCCCAGCTTCAACTTCTAGCAGCCTTTTAAAAGAAATAGTTATTAAGTTTAATTTAAACAAATTAACATTAAGTTAAATAATCTCTGAATACTAACTAGTCTGACAATAAGCCTGTCCAAAGAGGAATGTTTTCAGTCTAACTTTGAATGTAGAAACTGAGTCGGCCTCTCTTACATGAGCTGGGAGTTTATTCCATAAGACAGGGGCTTGGTGGCTAAACGCTCTACCTCCAACCGTACTTTTACTAATTCTAGGAACCACAAGCAGTCCTGCATTTTGCGAGCGAAGTGTTCTCATTGGATGGTAAGGGACTATGAGGTCCTTAATATAGGACGGGGCCATTCCATGTAAGGCCTTATAGGTTAACAGGAGGATCTTGAACTTGATTCTGGAATCAACTGGGAGCCAATGGAGCGAAACTAACACAGGAGTGATGTGATCTCTTCTGCTAGTTCCAGCTAACAATCTAGCTGCTGCGTTCTGAACAAGCTGGAGACTTCTTAAGGAACTCTTAGGACACGCTGCTAACAAGGAGTTACAGTAATCCAGCCTCCACGTAACAAATGCACGACTGATTCACCACAGTCAGAATAAAGAAATGCTCAGAAACACAGTTTTAGTCTTTTCTATACATCCCCCATCATCAGAAAAAAGCTACAAGAGATTCAAAAGACCAAAAACAGTATTTTCATCAGAAGGGTCTTCAGTCCTTCTCCACCTCTCCTTCCTGTAACCTCACTGTTCTTCGGTTCCTCTCGTTCACACACAGATTCTCTGTATGTCTGGATGAAGCTCGTCTGCTGGACTTTATATATGTAGTTATAGATTTAGATAAGTTAATTCTTCTCTTAGAGTTCTGGTAAATCGCCTGTCTGTCCTGGGGGAGGATCCGTCCTCCATGTGGACACCCCTGTGGGATCTTTTTTATTCCGAATTCTGTTTTTTTGGGGAGTTTTGCTTTACGCAGAAGGAGGGTCTAAGGTCATGTCCAGTTTAGTTTAGTCTGTTTGTTAGTTCCATTTAGTATTTTCCTATTGAACTCTATGTAATTATGATCCTTATGATTTTATGTTTACTTTACAATTACCGGTACGAAGCCCATTGAGACGACTGCTGTTGTTATTTTGGGCTATAGAAATAAGGAGGGGCTGCTGTTCTAGGTCTGGAGGGGCTGCTGTTCTAGGTCTGGAGGGGCTGCTGTTCTAGGTCTGGAGGGGCTGCTGTTCTAGGTCTGGAGGGGCTACTGTCCTAGGTCTGGAGGGGCTGCTGTTCTAGGTCTGGAGGGGCTGCTGTTCTAGGTCTGGAGGGGTAGCCCTGGATTGGCGGTCACGCCCCTTCTGGTCACGTGGCTCCTCACACTCAGTCCAACATGGCTCATGGAGCGACTCCGGCGCGGCGCCTGTTGCGGGATTTTCCCTAAAGCAGACCAGTCAGACTCCGCTTTGCCGCGGGACGTCGACGATGCGGGAGAGGCAGAAGCAGAGGAAGGGGCGGACGTGGGCGGAAGCCGCCAAAACGGTAGTCCGCGCGGCTGCGGTTCTTTTCCTTCAACCCACGGCGGTGTTAAGAGTTCATGACCCGGAAAGATGAAGGCAGCCTGAGGCCTACGGCCACGGCGCGCCGCTCCGGAAGCCCGCGGAAACCGTGACCGATGTCTGTGTGAGACCCACGCGTGTCTACACAAACGCCAACCAGGCGGACATTTCCCCCACGAGCGTGAAATAAACACGAAGGGTCCAAGTTTGCTAGCGGGGCTCGCGCTGTGTAGCTGATGCCAAGTTTGTTTATTCGCCATTTAAATCCGGTAATTGCGTCATTTCCGTCGTGAGATCTACTCTATGGGGTTATTTTTATGTGGACATGAAAGTCCTTCACTTGAAGCTCGTGACAACATTTATGTAGGTCGGAATTGATGCTAACTCTGTTAGCTAACAATGCTAATGTTTTAGCACGGAGGGGCCCGAGAAAGTTTGGTTTCTTTAAATGTACGGGGCAATTGTCTGGAGTTAGTGCAATAAAAAAGCCCCGTCAAAGCCGTAGATACCCCAATGGAGTCTGTGATGAGGGGTAGACAGGAGTATTTACCCCGATGGAGTCTGTGATGAGGGGTAGACAGGAGTATTTACCCCGATGGAGTCTGTGATGAGGGGGTAACTAGGAGTATTTACCCCGATGGACTCATGGAGTCTGTGATGAAAGGGTAAACAGGAGTTTTTACCCCGATGGAGTCTGTGATGAGGGGGTAAACAGGAGTATTTACCCCAATGGAGTCTGTGATGAGGGGGTAAACAGGAGAATTTACCCCGATGGAGTCTGTGATGAGGGGGTAAACAGGAGTATTTACCCCGATGGAGTCTGTGATGAGGGGGTAAACAGGCGTATTTACCCCAATGGGTAACTTGGGTTAGGGTTTTTGCTTCCTAGTGGCTGAATGGCTCAGTTATTCAAGGGCAGGCCCAGCGCATGGGAAACCAGGGTTCAATTCCCAGGGCAAGATGAGCTTCATCCAGCAGGGGTCCTTGGGCAAGACCCTTCACAATAATGCGTAACTATGTGGCCACAATGCGTTTTATTTTTTAGAATGGTTCTGGAAAAATGGAATTCTGGGATATCCTGATGTTCTTTGTTCTCCACTCCGCCTTAATTTTTTATAATTGGGAGTCATCGTCTCACAAAGATGCACAAAGTAACACACACAAATGTAATTCACACAGTTTAAATAAAGTTTTATCAGTACTCAGCCATGTGGTTTATATCACAAATAAAGCTCAACTTTTTATTGACAAAAATAACTAGGAGCACCAGGAACCAGAGATATCAAATAAGGTGGTCTGTTTCAATGACGGTCCTGTCCCTCCTGTGTATTTGTTGTAAAAACCTTGCGTCTGTCTTTCTTAAAGTTGTGAAAGTTTTCAACAGTAATTTTCTATTGAAGGTATGTAGAATTTTAAAGACAGTGTGCCCCCCCCCCCCCCCCCAGTTTATTTAAATGAAATGTTGTATACGTGCACTGCTCAGTGGAGCAGTGGTTAGCGCTGAGCTGCAGTTGTCCTTCAGACATTATTAGAAAGCAGCTATTTCCGTTAGACCAAACTCTGGGGCGTTCCTTTGTCCTACACACCTGAAACTTCCAAGAACTAAACTGTTTACCTCAGGGGTCTGCAACCTTTTTTACTCAAAGAGCCATTTGGGACCACCCCTAATGAAAAAAAAGCACGCGGAGCCACAACCCGTTTTGACATCATTATATATATTATGCATGTTTATATTATATCAGGGGTGCTCATTACGTCGATCACGATCGACGTAATGAGCACCCCTGCTCTGAAACATACATCACTGCACATGCGTGTTTAAAAACACTAAGCGCAAACTCTCTGTCATCAGAAAGTTGCTCTCTGCCCCGCGGCACGTCAAGTTCCCGGCAGAAAACCGCTCCGGACCTGGAATGTTTATTGAAGTCGCCCCGTCCTCCTGCTATCAGCTCTGCGGTTCTCGCCTGATAATTACGAGCTCATTCATTAAGGAAGCTGTTTTTTACGTCGCACACGCTTCATATGGAGCCAGCAGCGCCTTTGAAATGCCATAAAAAATGAACAAACTAAAAAAAATTGAATTTTTATAAAATACTCATTATTTTCCAAAGTCACAGGGAGCCACAACAGAAGGATGAAAGAGCCACATGTGGCTCCGGAGCCATGTGTTGCCGACCCCTGGTTTACCTGATTTCATCCAGAACGTTTGCTAACTGTTGGAACAGACTGTTGGATGTTTGCATTTGTTGTGTTCATGACAGTTAGCAGGATCACAGAGATGCTGTCACGTCAACCCAATGAATCATGGGAGATGTAGTGCAAAAGCAGTGGCCCTGGACAGACGCAATGTCTCCCAGGTCTGACTCTGGATCTGGTGGGACGCTACACCACTAAACACCATCTTCAGCTGTTGCTATTGTTGGAAGCGAGAGTCTTTCTGAGTCACGTTGGCACCAGGAAGTCCGGACGCTAAGCACATCTGATTGGTTAGATCAGTGTTTTTCAGCCAATGTGCCGTGGGAAATTGCCCTCTTTCACTGATCTAAAAACATTTACCATCTCCAGGATATCAGCTCTCTTGATAAAACACTGAGTAGTTAGGAATATGAGAGATCATAAAATACTTTTTTCTTTGTGTTTATTTGATTCTATTTTGATAAGAATGACGGTACCGCCATTTAGCCGCAGTTACAGCTCTGTTTTTGGAAAAGTCCCGCCCCTTTAACTGTCTCCACCAATCATTCTTGGAGGCTTAATCACATGTCATCAGTCTGACCAATCAGAATTGGTTAAAGTCTTAACTTCCTTGTTCTGATTCTGCTCATAAAGTCTCTCAGTTCCAACAAAAATACCAGCTAAAGCTCAAACAAGTGACCAAACAATGAAGCTCAGAGAAGAGTCTGTCTGACATCACTACATCTCCCATGATGCATTGGGTTAAAGGGACAGCGTCTCAGCGCACAATGAGTCGTCCTTGTTAAACGTCTTAAATCACAACAAACACACATCAAATTTAGTTTTTAAATCTTCAAACTTAACTTTTGTTAAGTGTGCCGTGGCTCTAAACAGGTTGAAAAACACTGGTTTAGATTGACAATGTGTTTAAGGGGTTGGACTTTTTCCAAAATGAGATTGATTTGCCTAAATGGAGTTAAATCGCGGCGCAACCTTTCTGATCAAATTGTCTTGAATAGAAATCAAACAAAGACAGAAAGTCTTTATTGATATTTTATTTTCCTAACTTCTCAGAGTGAAACCTGGTTCTGTTTGGATGAACACAGAGCTGGTATCCGGTAACAAATTCATATTTTTACACCCAGTAGGTGAATAATTTTCCACCAATCCCCTACGGGACACTAGGGTCACACTGGTTTAACTGAGGCTCTGCCGCTGACGGCACCTGATCAGGAATGTGGCGTTTACCTCCTGGCAGGAGCTAACAACAATTCCTTTGGGAATCAGTCGTTGGTATTGAATGAAAATACTTTTCGGTCGTACCGGGTCAGGTTAGTTCTGTGGTACCATACCAGCCCTTGACAACAGGCCCAGTCAGAACCTGCTGATTTTTCTCATTTATCAGCTTTTATTGACATGCTTCTGAATTTAAACTTCAAATATTTTCAAAAGAAGAAGTCGACACTTTCCTCCCATGGTTTTGTCATCGTAACAGTTTCCCCCGGTTTGCTGTGCAGGTCTTGGAAAAGTACCCCAACACGCCAATGAGCCATAAAGAGATCCTCCAGGTGATCCAGAGAGAACGACTGAAGGAGATCAGGTAAGTGCTGTGGTGGCGGCGGCGAACATTTCCACGCCGAGCCCGTCTCCAGTTCTTTATGCTCTACCTTTCTGCTATCTCTTAACACCTGTTTGTTTCTTTTTGTTTCATTGTCACTGTTCTCATCCAGAAGGTAAGCAAACCCCCCCCCCCCCTTTTGGTTTGGGGGTTGTGCATGTCAGTAACTCCCCAGCTGCACCACACGTGTCCTCTCACCTGTCTTGGTGTGATTCAGAGGACAAGCGTTCTTTTACATGTGAACAAGCCATGACGTCACTTTGGACCTTTTCTGAAGAAACCTTTGCTCCTGAAGCTTTTCTATGATGGAGGAGTAATTAGATTACTTCAGACTGATGGCTCCTCATAGAAAGGCTTTGGTTGCCAGTCCACCCTGATGACATCCCCCCCCCCCAATTCAAAGGTGTGTTTGTTTTTCTTGGTCCAGTGGAACGTCGCCGCTAGCATGTCTGAACGCCATGCTGCACACCAACTCACGCGGCGAGGAGGGCATCTTCTACAAGGTTCCCGGCAGGATGGGAGTTTACACGCTGAAGGTCGGTGGACACGCCCCTCACTGAGCACATGACACACGCCATACAGGAACTGTGGAGACACGACTGAAGCTTAGACCTGAGGAGGAGTCAGGACTTATCCCGCCTTCATCATCCTCATCAGGATTTGGAGGAATGTGTGAGAAGAAGCACCAGAACGGTTCTTGAGAGCCAGGAGAGGTTCAGCACTTTGAAGACCAGTTTGTCCGGGTTTTAAAGAAGGATGTCATCAAAGCTTTGAGATGACCTGAGTCTGGTTTATACCAACGCTGATGCAGAGAAGATCTGTACAGAAGATTTACAGACAAATAACGTTTGCTGAGATGGAAGAGACCATGGCAGTGTTGCAAATGCATTTACTCATCTTGTAGTACTTATACTGTGTATTGGGTTTCATACTTGAGCTGGTTTATGGGTGAGTACACACAAATAAAACTCAAGAAATAAACTGATTTTAAAAACGTTCAAATGGGTTTAATCGTCTCAAAGATGGTCAGCAATTATTTTAAATAATTTAAATGAATAAATAATGACTTAAATTTTTTTTTGCCACATTTCACTACGGTTTAAAAAAAGTGACATTACCTAAAAGTGGTTCAGGAACTCCAAAAACTGCTGTTTGCTTGACTTCCTGCCTAAAGGAAAAGCGGAGATCAGGTTCTCCGTCTGGACCTAACACGTAGGACCTTTAGCAGAACCTGTGTGATGTGTCTGCAGAAGGACGCGTCCGAGGCCGTGAAGGAACTGTCAGAGGATGACTCCGAGGACAGCAGCGATAACCTGTCGGACTCCAGGAAGACGGAGAACAGCGCCGTCTGTCGGGAGATGAGGACAGGAAGGTGGATGCGCAGAGGTACCGCCCCAGCTTCAGCCACTGTGGTACTTTAGATTCTGTAATGGCCTATGAGGCGCAGCACTGATGGAAAGGAGAACGGAGGAACGCTTCGCCCTTTGCTCGGTCGTGCTGTTTCCTGCTGTGAGCTGATTGGCTGTTAGAGTGTGATGTGTCAGAGAGGGGTGTGGCCCTGAAAGTATCAGGAAGTGTCAGAGCAGCCAAAGCGGCTCCAGTCAGAGGAGAAGGTCTGCCTTTGTTTCCTGGACCAATGACCACAGCAGGTGGGTCTCACAGAGCAGAACCAGCACCGGCAGTTTGCAGAGCATCCGAGCCAATGGGACCTTTTCAGGGGGGAGGGGGTGTTCTGCTGCTTTGACGCTTGAAAACAACAGTTAAACAGGAAACTGATGTTTCTCTTGCAGTTAAAACCGTCACCACTTCCTTATTAAAAGCAGAGATGATTGTCAGTGTGTGCGTGTGTGTGCATGTGTTTTGTGTGTGAGTATGCGCTCACACTCAGGAAAGTGTATCTGCTAACATGTCTTTTGATTGACAGTCCCCTCCAAGCTGCAGTCACAGCCCCCATCTCCACAGCCGCGCTGCTCTTCCCCCCCTGTTCCTGTGGGGAAACTCATGTCCCCCTCCCAGAAGCACAGCAAGAAAGCTCTGAGACAGGTACCGACCCCCCCTTTTTAACAGGGGAAACTTTAAGGTTTTCCCTCCTAAAGTTTGTCCCACTTTTCTGATTGGTGTTCCTGACTGTTGTCCTAACAAGGAGGAACAGAGGAAACGATCCCTGTTCTTCCTGTTCTCCCATTTTCCGTTCTTCCTTTTTTCCTGTTCTCCTTTCTCCCTGTTCTCCCATTTCCCGTTCTTGCTGTTCTACCTTTTTTCCTGTTCTTCCTTTTTTCCTGTTCTCCGTTCTCTCTGTTCTCCCATTTTCCGTTCTTCCTGTTCTTCCTTTTTTCCTGTTCTCCGTTCTCTCTGTTCTCCGTTCTCTCTGTTCTCCCATTTTCCGTTCTTCCTGTTCTTCCTTTTTTCCTGTTCTCCGTTCTCTCTGTTCTCCCATTTTCCGTTCTCTCTGTTCTCCCATTTTCCGTTCTTCCTTTTTTCCTGTTCTCCGTTCTCCCAGTTTTTCCATTTCCCGTTCTTGCTGTTCTTCCTTTTTTCCTGTTTTCTGTTCTTCCTGTTCTCCCGTTCCTCTTGTCTCCTATTCCCCTGGTTCCTCTTGTCCTTCAGGATCCTTTAGATCTGAAGCTGAAGGTAAAGCTGGAACACGAGACTGTTCTAGTGGGTTCTGGTAGAAGCTTCACGCCGTGACGTTGTCCTGGTTCCGTTTTCTAGGCCTTGAAGCAGCAGAGACACCAGCGCAGACAGGTGGGGGGGCCACCGGTGTCCAGCCCCAGACTCCTCCTGAAGACCATCAAGGACATGGCTGAGAACATCTCAGCACAGACTGGTGGGCTCACTTTCCTCAGCGCACCCCCCCCCCACACACACACACACACACACAAACACACAGGAAATGACCGGCACATAGAAAATATCCAGGAGGGGGCTATCATTGGGATGGGGGGGGGTATGTTTGCAGGATGGGGGATAAATGACCAGCTTTATTCGTTAACATCCAGGAGACTGAAGTCTGGTTGAAGAACTGTCCGGCTGTAGATGTTTTCCTGTCAGAAGCTCCTCCCTCATCACGGATGGCGCCGTGGAGATCCAAGGCTGCAGCTTCTCACTGTTTTTGCTCCTTTGTCTGCAGATTTGTGCCACGCCAGCGTTCCCAGGAAGAGCTCCCAAAGGTCGGGTCGTCTCAGTGCAGGTATGGTGGAAACATCCATCATGATGGGAGCGTTGTGCAGACCACTGTTGGTGTGTCACTGCTGTGTTGGTGATGTGTAGACTCCTCTTCTGTGGTGACCTTTGAACCTCTAACTGCCCTGCTGCAGGGCATATCAAACGGACCAAGTGTAAGATTGACGTGGAGACGCCAGACTCCATCCTGGTCAACACCAACCTGAGAGCCATCATCAACAAGCACACCCTGTCCGTCCTGCCCCACGACTGCCAGCAGAAGCTGCTCCGCCTGCTGCCCGCCGTCGACCGGCAGGTTGGCCTTCAGTCTTCCTGTATTTGGGGCTGATTGGTGCAGAGACGGTCATGCGTGTGCTGGTTCTTTGCAGGCTTGCCTGGACGGCCTCCTGAAGATCACGGGCTCAGCTCTCAACAACGAGTTCTTTGCATCGGCGGCACAGGCGTGGAAGGAGAGGCTAGCTGAAGGTCGGTTCACGACGGCGTTCATGGGGGTGTCAGCGGAACGCTGCACCTCCAGGTGAACACACCATTGTCTGTTGCAGGGGAGTTCACTCCGGAGCTGCAGCTCCGCCTACGGCAGGAAACTGAGAAGGAGAAGAGGGTGGAGCTGTGGAAAGAAGCCTTCTTTGAAAACTTTTACGGAGAAAAGTAGGTTTTCCTGAACAATGCCATGTCTGATGCACAGAAGGTCAATTTCAGGTCTGTTGGTCCTGAATCCACCTAGATTCAATTCAGTTGAACTTTATTTGTATAGCCCAAATTCACAACAACAGTCGTCT
>CM074500.1:221348-258867 GCA_037389245.1 Oryzias sinensis
GAGGCCGCATGGTGAAGGTAGGGTGTGTCCCACTAATTGCCTTCCCTGCGCAACAGGTAACCGCGTGGAACAAATTTTCTTATAATTGTAAGATTAAAAAAATATTTATATAACGTGCTAACTCAAAATAAAATAATTTCAAAATTAAATAATCACTGAAGTTTTGAGAATGTTCATTTAAAAAAAATCAATTTGCTACACATATGCACTCACGAACACCCACAGCTCCTTCAGAAATTTCACTTTCACCCACATCAGTCTTGGTGAAACCTCCTTCCATTCAACCACACATCGTCTCACCTCACAGCTCACCAGCAAAGCCACACCTTCTCTTGCTCTCCCGCTCTCTACACCAGACATTCTCCCACTCACACTTCCAAACACACACTCACCCTTCCCTTTCATCTTTGTCTCACTCAGTGCTAACACGCTCAATCCCCTCCTTGCAAACATCCTTCCAATCAGATCTCTTTTACTTCCATCCGTACTACACCCCCGCACATTCAACGACCCAATCTTAAGGGTTTGGGGAGGTAATCTCCCTTTCCCAACGCTGCCCTGTCCGTATTTAGGAATATAGTTACAGGGGAGAGGATTCCCAGTCCTCTCGCTCCGTCCCTTTTAGTCGCCTTTTACGACACGCGGCTGGTTAAAAAAAACATACTGGTAAAAGTCACTGAGAACAGCAGCAACTTATAGGCCTCTGTGCGGCACGCTCCTCCTGTGCACTGAAACCATGGAAGACCTCTCCTGGTCTGACTGGTCTGGCTGGGTAGGATCTGGTTCCCCTTATGACCACACGGTTCACGTCGGCAGCATGCATGTATCTCCACCCCCATGTGCACGTGCACACTGCCACACTGCTCCCTGTCTGCTTCATCCCTCCTCCTTACCCACAGTGTATTGATGGACAGATTTTTTCATCTTAGTGTCAGATTTTCAACTTTGATGTAACATTTTTCTTTCCGGCAGATCTGGTAGAATTGTAACAGCTTAAAATAATAACTTATTCAAATCAGTGCTTGTATCCCCCACCTTTTCACCTCTTCCTCTTACACTCTTCCACCCTCCCTTCACATTCTCCCCTCTCCCTCCCCACACACACTAAATGTAACAAATAAATAAAAACTAAAACAACAAAAAGGGGTTTATACAAAGCTACACTCTAGTTTCTCAAAGCTATATAACCTCTTTTTGTGATAGTAAAACCTGTCCAACACAAAAAGCCTTCAGCTCTAATCTGTTTGCTAAGCTGTTGGACAGAACAAGTTAAAGAAGAAGAAGGAAAAAAAAAAAAAGAAACCATGGAAGTGTTCCTCCTCAGTGTCGGATTGGAATAGCATTCCTTCTGGTCAGATGGTCGTTTAGATAAGCAGCAGATCCCTTCAGGTTCCTCCTTTGATTCATCAGAGCTAGTTTGTGCTTTATTTATTTAATTTTTAAATTGTCCTGTCCAACAGCTGGGCAAACAGATGAGAGCTGAAGGCCTCTTGTGTTGAACATATTTTACTCTAACAACAGGGATTATGAATCTTCAGACAAGCCAGAGGTATGTCTGAATAAACCCCTTTTGGAATTTAGACTAAATCATATTAATATTAATTAAGTTTGTAACAATTTTTTGTTGGACCGAACAGAAAAGGAAATGAGGGAAGAAGAGAGGGATGTTAAAGAGGGGGGATAGGAGGGGGATTATATAAAGGGGGGGGTAAAACCATGAAGCAGTATAAAGCAACAAGCTACTGGATGTTTATCATTACAGTAAGGTTCAGATGTAATACAAATCTCGAAGGGGCAGGGCCTGTCCACACACACACTCAAATTTTATAAACACACCTGTTAGCTGCAAAAATGTCCAAAAGTCAACATGGACACAATACAAATATTGTTCACACACAGTTTGTGTTTTTGATTCACAAACCTGACGAGGATCGCTGGTTTATCCGTCTCCTTTCTCCTGGGGAGCGGGTGGCAGATCTCCATGGTGTTAAGATCCAGGGAAATCCCTTTAGACGTGAAAAACTTCGGGTTCAGGGTTACAGCACAGGACACGTGTGTGGCTCTCTGCAGCTATACAACTATCTTCAAACGACTTAAAAAGTTGATTTTCTCCAAAAATGAGAGCTGACCATGGCCCCTAAGAAAAGCCAGGAATACGAAGACCTTAAAGAGACTCTTGATGATATCCAAGCTACGTTGTATCCCTTTATGGAACAAGTGAATGCTAAACTAACGCCACTCACAGTGCTATTGGAAGAATTCCTGAGGCTCCGCGTTAAAAACGAGCAACGAGATAACCGGGTCGACATTCTGGAGAAAAGACTGGACGATGTGGAACAACAAGTAAGGATGAATAATGTCATTCTCACTGGAGTACCAATCAAACCTCGGGCAAAGCTAAATGCAGCTGGAGTTAGCATTGCTAATGCTAATAGCGTTAGGAGCTCTGAAACAGTGACCGGTGCAGAGTCTGTGGAACACCAAGTGGAATCATTTCTCACATCTAAAGGGATTTCCCTGGATCTCTACACCATCAAGACCTGCCACCCGCTCCCCAGGAGAAAGGAGACGGATAAACCAGCGATCCTCATCAGGTTTGTGAATCAAAAACACGAGCTAGCTCTGATGAATCAAAGGAGGAATCTCAAAGGTTCTGCTGCTTATCTGAACGACCATCTGTCCAGAAGGAATGCTGAAATCTCCAAACATGCCAGGCTCCTCAGGAAGCAGAAGCAGATCGAGAACACTTGGGTTAAAGGCTGTAGGATTTACGTCAAACCACTCGGTCCACCGGACTGGGCCAAGGTTCTGGTTGTGAACACCATGAAGGACTTTGAGAAGTGCTTGATCACGGTCGTCTGAAACAACATGCAATAATAAATCAAAGGGCCAAATAATTTCAAGAAATATTACGCCTTGATACAACACTTTTTCCATAAGTCTGAAGTGACCTGATTATCAACAAAGATCTGACATGCAGACAACTTGACCTCAACTCTTAGGTGCCGCTGATATCAGCTGAAGAAGGATATGGACCTCTATTTAATGTTTGCAGACATAACATCGAAGAGAACTATAAGCTTTGTTTTAAACCAAGAAGAACGGCTGTTTATCAACAGAATAAGAAGAAATACCAGCCTTGGTCTTTCGACAAATATGGATCCTTTTTGCTTTTTATTTTTTGCTTCATAGCATTACTTTATCATAAAAAAAATAAAAAATAAATAAATAAATATACAAAAAAAGAATAAAACAAATGTTTAATCAGTTATTGAAAATTGTCAAATTGATTGACTTTTAATTATATTACTTCACTTGCTTCAAAAAAATTGATAAGCTGATTCATGAATTTTCCTAATGAAACATAATTTTGTACATATTATTAACTTTTGAAACTTGACCAAATTTTTCTATGAAAATTCCTGAAACAGTGTTTTGTCTATTTTACTGATACAGTATTATTTTTTAATCATATCAAGGACTTTTATAAGTAACATAATCTGCATATATTTTGGATACTTCATTGCCATGTTGATTTCTAAAAGTTATTATTTACAAAATAATTTAAGTAATTCATCCTTGTCATGTTCTTTCTAGGACCCGGATATTGATAAATCATGTAATACAATGGTTACAGTAGAACAGGGGTGGGATTATATAAGTTCGCTTCCTTCCACTCCCTTTCAAGCAATACTTAATTTTATGTCTAATTATTCTAAGTTTGATTAGTTATATTATGAATGTATAACTGATGATTGTATTGTTTTTGTGTATTATTGCTATTTGATTGCTTGAAATAAACCATTTCAAATCAAATAAAAAAAATGATTCCAATGGTGTTCCAGAGACTCTCCATCGCTCCCCGTTTCAGATGAACTGTTAGCAATGCTAGCGCTATTAGCATTAGCAATGCTAACTCCAGCTGCATTTGGCTTTGCCCGAGGTACTTCAGTGAACATGACATTATTCATCCTTGCTTGTTGTTCCACATTGTCCAGTCTTTTCTCCAGAATATCGACCCGGTTATCTTTTTGCTCGTTTTGAGCTTGGAATCTTCGGAAGACTTCAATTAGCTCCATGAGAGGAGTTAGCTTAGCGGTCACTTGCTCAATGAAAGGATACAACGTAGCTTGGATATCATCAAGAATCTTTTTAAGGTCTTCGTAGTCATGGTTTTTCTTAGGGGCCATGGTCAGCTCTCTTTATTTTGGGAGAAAATCAACTTTTAAGTCACATGAGGATAGTTATTTGGCCGCCGTGAGCCACACGCGTCTGTGCTGTAACCTGGAACCGGAAATCCCATTTCCCATCCCATCCCAACATTTGAACCTCAGATTCGGGGCCAACAGTTTTGTTTCTGTCCTGGTTGTGGAGCAGTGATGGAGTTGTACACCCTCCATGGGTGTGAAGATTTTGGACGTTGGCTGGGTTTTCAGTTTCCCTGGTTTTTGTCATATTTTAATTTTTTTTGTGACTCAGAGCAGTTTCAGGTTACATAGACCTGGGAGTTTGTTGAAACCATTCTTACCATTCATAATCAATTCCAACTCCTCCCCATGAGGAATTTTAAAAAACTAGTTGACAGCGAAGGAAGATTAAAGCGGGAAATTGCCAGGGGTTGATTGTGCCAGATTTTGTGGCGCCATCATAAGCCGGTCCGTTGTGGTGACGAGAGATGAGCCACAAGCAAACCTCTCAGATCACCGGTTAATCTCACCTATAGTCATGAGCTCTGGTTTATGACCCAAAGAACGAGGTCCTGAAAACAAGCGGCTGAAATGAGCTTCCTCCGTAGAAGAGAAAGCTCAGAGTAGAACCGCTGCTCCTCCACATCCACAGGAGCCAGTTGAGGTATTCGGGCATTTAGTTCGGATGTCCCCATGGTGCCTCCTTGAGGAGGTGTTCCGGGCATGTCCCACTTGGCGAAGGTCCTGGGGAAGACCCAGGACGTGCAGGAGAGACTGCGCCTCAGGTTCCCCCCAGGGGAGCTGTAGGAAGGTTTGGGCATCTTAGCCTATTCCACTCTTTTTTTCATATTTTTTCTTTTATTTTATTTTTTCGTTCTAATGCTTTGTGGACAAAAAGATGAAGTTATTAGCAGCTGTCAGGAACAGAAAGAACAAACTCAGATAGAACATGAAGCTTTCATTAAAGACTCAAGTGTTCTTTTAGAATCAGCTGGAAATGAGGCACACCTGGAGAGCAGCCATTGGATGAGTGGGGTTCAGGACTGTTGAAGCCTGTCAACATGAGGTTGACGTCAGAGGAGGAACTGTGCATGAGCATTGAAAACACACAGGAAACCTACAGTCTGAACCCCCCACCCCAAAGAGACAAATGATGAAATGATGGGCAGCTTGATCCCTGCATCTGTATTTGTGAGCCGCCGCGCTGCAGGAGATCCACAGGAAGACTGACAAGCTCTGTGTTTCTGTGTCACAGTGAGGGCGCCGAGGCACTGAGGGAAACCAGAAGAAGCATGGCCATCATCTGGGAGGAACCGGCCCAAACGGACCCCCTGACTTTCACACGAAGAGTCATGCATGCATGCAACATTGCAGGACTTCACCGTGTGAAACAGCTTGGTACAGAGATGTGTCTGAAATAATACTTGTGTTTGTCGTCCTGTGAACAAACTGCTGTGATGACCCCCCCATAACTGCAGTGGGACCCCCCCCCACTACAACATCAGAGCGGTCTGTAGATAAAACATCCCCCCACACCCCCCGCCTGCTTTGATGTCTTTTTGCTGCTATCATTACGCCCCCAGACTCAGAGAGAGGGGGAAATCTCAGTCTAGAGAGCTTTGCAGATAAATTGATGCTTGTTGGTCAAAGTTTTAGCACTGATTGGGTATCAGACCAAGCAACAAGACTGACTTTAAAATTGATCAATCAGATGAAGCCTCCTAGATGTCACATTTACTACTCCAAACAGCAGGGAGAGAGGGGCGGGCTTTCTGGCTTCTCTCCAGCGTCCAACGTCACAGAAACCCAATGAAACCCAGGACAGTTCTGCTTTTGGACTCAAGTTTCTTACAGAACTTTGACCTCAAATCAAAAATGCTGCAATCTTTGTCAAAACATGACAGAATTGCAGCAAGTTTGAATTTTAGAGGAGTGTGTTCAGCCCGTCATTAATGATGGCAGTGACCAACAGAGGCTCCTTTCTTGTTCAGATGTTTTAAGCTCCTCTGTTCTCTCGTCTTCGTCCTCTCAAGCGGGCGGTCTTTCATCTGACTTTATCTCATTGCACTTCCATATTTACCCAAATAGAAACCAGTGCAATCATTGGAAAGACCACAAAAATGTTTACTTTCAAACACAAAGAGAAAAAAATGATGCATTTTCATGACAACCTGGATGCCGCTGTTGATGCCTCTAGCTATAACTTCAGATCAAAGTCTTAAGAAAAAAGTGGATCGATTGACGTCCATGTTTGATTTGCGTCATGCCGATGTCTGCAAATGCTTAGTGTGGTGAAAGATGCAGCTTTGGTTGGTTCAGAGTTGATTTTTAAGGATTTATTTAGAGAGAATATGTTTGAATGTCATCCTAAGAAACTCAAATCCTATTTTCCTCACCACAGACACATGTGAAGCAGACAGCCCCCTCCCCAGATGAAATAAATCGGTGTTTGTGCTCTGTAGACTCACTTCTTGTACACATTTGTTTGTTGATTTAAAAAGATTTTCTGTCACATTGACCTGTTTTTGTAAATAAAAGAAGTGAAATATATTAAACATAATTCAGAATTGGCTATAAGCGCTATAAAGGTTATGGCATTTGCCATTTATTTTTTCTATCATTTCATTTTTCAGAGAAATGCAACAAGAGCCATACCAGTAATGGGGGGGGGGGGGGTTCTATCAGTTGGTAAACTCATTTTAACACAGTTAACTCCCAACTCAAATCTAAAACATTTCAAACCTGAATAATGATGCGTATACATAAACTTATAGATTTTATTTTATTCTCTACTTTAACTATATTTAATTACTTTAATTATATTTCAGGCATACAGTCAAACCCAAAGTTATTCAAAGCCTTGATGAATTGTGTCTGAACCTCTTCAGACCTAGCAAGCACAACATGCGTGGACATTGCATTTTGGGTTTTATTACCACAGTAGTCATTGTTGGCTTAACTGCGACTGTAACTGTGACTTTTGTGTAGAGGGTTAGCTCAATATTAGCTTGGGTCTCGAGAGGTTAAAGTTACCATTAGTCAACCAGCAAAGTAAGTTATCCAAAGATTACTCAAAATCAACATATAAGACAATGTACAAGATGCATCATTACACAGAACTATTTCGTAGCTTCTATTTACATGTGAATTAAAAGTAGGTTAGTCATAATTATTCCTACATTTTTCTCAATTTATAACAGTCTATGGCAGGGATCGGGAACCTTTTTGGCCAAGAGAGCCATAAACGCCACATATTTTTAAATGTAATTTCCAAAGAGCCATACAATAATGTAGCGTCCCTTTCCCACACTGAGCTACAGAGACTTAACCTCTTTTAAGGTTCTTTATTCTGGTTACTGCAGACGTAACAAACGCCGTACAGTTAATTCAGCAACTCCTGAATCTCTGCCGCCGGGACGAGAGCGCTTCTCCCAACTTTATATTCCCCCCTCCCGCTCCAGCCCTCCCATTTCCCTTATTCGGCCCATAGCTGAACCCCATTGGTCCAAACTCCCTAACAACAGTCTGAGCGACAGAACTGAGGGCCAATCACATCTCTGCTTGATCGATGCGTTCAATGAACTCCAGAACTTTTAACGCGGCCCAACAGCCAAGTTGAACTCAGTCCGCGACAATATGTTTAAACTAAATATACAAGTGAATGTGTGCATTTTATTTAATTTCAACATTTTTAAAGTACAATAAGTCTGTGGATTATTTTTGATAACATCGTTATGCTGTTGCTAATAAATGATGAGTATTTCTGGTGGTAGTTTTGCTGATGGTCTAGTCTGGTTGATACGTGGTGAGTTTCTGCTTCATGCGGGCGTTGAGACTTTAAACGTGATCTAAGGTCTGAATGTTCTGTAGATGTGAGACAGACATGGAACCAAACACACTCACACGCTGCAGTGAGTGACGGGCAGCGGGTTTAACGTTATTACAATCCCTGCGCGATTCACCTGCTGCCTTTGCCCACAACTCCACCCCCCCTCTGCTTTCTTTCTCACACATCCCGTCTCCGCAACTGCGCGCTCTTCCTCAGAGACGGGAGCGCGCAGTTTTAGGCACGGCAATTCCCAGGTTTCCGGGTGCTACAAACTCTGTGAACTGTAAACTGATAGTTTTCTCTCCAAGCACCGCTACTACTGCGCGCCTCTGGCATCGCATCGCGCCCGAGAAGGACTGGTCTAATGAAAAAAAAAAAGTATAATTAAAGATTTGTCTGCGAGCCACATGTGACCATCAAAAGAGCCATATATGGCTCGCGAGCCATAGGTTCCCCATCCCTGGTCTATGGGAAACTCAAAAATTCTGTTTTTCAGATCAGCGCTGATGCCCTCTAGTGGTGGGCAGATGTAACTGTTCCTATAGGGCGGGGGGGTCAAACTCATTTTCACCGTGGGCATCAGCATAGTGTCTGTCCTCAAAGCGCCAGATATAACTTATACATGTAACTAAATGTAATGAAAAATAAAAATAACAATTTCTTAATGTTAAACAAGTCATTTATTTATTATAACCTTTAAATTGACAATTACAGATCCATAGAAAACAAATGTTTGCTTGTTACTCTAGCATAAATCCTTTTGAATTGTGTCAGCTTATTAAAATCCATAAACTCCATTAATGAAGAATCAAACTGTCACAAGTGAATAGAGAAAAATAACGTAAAACTGAGCTACAAAAACATGTATTACACGTGAAACATTTCACAAAAAAAGGCTGCACACAGCCTTGCATCCAACTGATGGTTTGATGACAACAATTTGTCTGCATACACACATAAGACCTGCAAACACTGAATACTTACAACAGCAGCTGCATATGAATAATATGTAATCAACTACGTTTTTATTTTATTTTAAGAAATTAAAAAATTTTATGCTCTCGCAGGCCACATAAAATGACATGGCGGACCACATTTGGCCCGCGGGCTTTGAGTTTGACACGTGCTATAGGGGGTCCTGTAGCTTCAGACATAGGAGGAGCTTATTTGTATAAACCTCTTTGGTATTGGAAGCTAAAGTTCATATTTGTGGGCGTTTCCATGAGGACTGAAGACAGAGGGAGAGTGGGGTGTTAGAGATGGGGGGCAGACAAAGGAGGAGCTAAAGAGGTTGGAAAATGATTAAAGAAGTGTCCACATACACCCATCCACACACTGACACATTACAAATTCACCTGTTGGCAGCGCTATACCTTCACACACATATATGTGCATACAGACAAATATTATTATTTGTATGGCTCCTTAAAATGGCCGCTGTCAAACAAGTCGGCTTACATTAAAAACCCAGAAACATTAAAAACAACAACTAAGAGGTTAGAACAGTTAAAGGTAAAAAAAGCAGAGTCTCCTGCGGAGTCCAAAGCCTGGATATAAACATAGATTTGGAGAAGTCTTAAAAATGGACAGTTCTGCTAATGCTCAGCTGTAATGTGCTCCACAGCGTCCGTGCACAGATGGAAAACGCTTGTTCCCCTCTAAAATCCACAGGCAGCCAGTAGAGGGTGTCCAGGATGGGTGTGATTTGGTTCCTCCTATTTGCTCCAGAACCCGGGTATCAGAGTTCTGGACCAATTGGAGACCTGAGAGAGATGACTGGCTAATTCAAAAATAAAGAGAATTACGGTACTCCAGCTTAGATGTGATGAAAGCTTGGATTACTGTCTCAGAATGTTGTTTTGGTAAAAATTGTTTTACCTTCACCAACAGCCTCAAAAGAAGAAGCGGAATTTTACCACAGAGCTATTTAACAGTCAAGTTTAAAATCACTGCCTGTTTTAAAACTCAGGTTTGACACTAATTGTTTTAAATGTGCAGCCAAGGAGGGACCCAACTCTACTAAGGGTGGATTGAACACCATCACTTCCATTTTTGGAGAAAAACTTAAAAAGCTTTGGGCCATCCAGTTTTCTAAGTTTTGTAGACAAGACAGAAGTGGTGTAATGGAGCAGCCTTTCTTGGAAGGATGGAAAGAATACTTTGAAGAGTTGATGAATGAAGAAAATGAGAGATAATAAAGAATAGAAGAGGTAACTGTTGTGTAGCAGGAAGTAACAAAGGTTAGTAAGGATGAAGTGGAGGGAGGCATTGAAGAGAATGAAGAGTAGAAAGGTCCTTGGTCCTGATGATACACCTGTGGATGTATGGAAGTGTCTAGGAGAGATGACAGTGGACCATGGTGAGGTGTGTTGTAGGGGGGACAGAGGGGTTCGAGGTGGAGGTGGGATTACATCAGGAAACAGCTCTGAGCCACTTCCTGTTTTCAATGGTGATGGACAGGCTGATAGATGAGGTTAAACAGAAATCACCATGGACTATGATGTTTGCAGATGATATTGTGATTTATGGTGAGAGCAGGGAACATGTGGAGGAGAGCTAGAATGTGAGTTAGCAGCAGTAAGACGGAGAACATGTGTGTGAATGAGGAGGATCTGAAGGATCTAGGGTCAACAGTTTAGAGGAATGGAGAGAGTGGAAAAGAAGTGAAGAAGAGTGCAAGCAGGTTGGAATGGGTGGATAAAAGTGTCAGAAAAGAGTTTCAGCTGAAATGAAAGGAAATGTGTAGAGAGCAGCCATGTTGTTAGACCTAGAGACACTGAGGAAGAAAGGAAGCAGAACTGGAGGTAGAAGAGATGAAGATGCTGAGGTTTGGGAGGGACCAGGATGGATCAGGAATGAGGACATCAGAAAGACAGCATGTGTTAGAGGTTCTGGAGATAAAGTCAGACTGAGATGATTGGGACATGTCCAGAGGAGAGACTGAAGGACGCTGAGTCTAGAGCTGCCAGAGGTATAGAGGAAGACCAGAGAGGAGGAAGACATGAAGGTAGCTGCTGGTAGAGGATGCAGGAGACGGATGGAGGAAGCTGATTGGCTGTGGAGACCCTGAAGGGAAAAGCTCAAAGGAAAAGAAGAAGATATCAGAGTTGTAACTGACCGTGGATCAATTCTATAAACAGTTATTTTTATATTCTATTTCAAAAATCCCAGTTATGCTGATCAAAGGTGAACCTATCAAGCAAGGCAAGGACCAGCACTTCCCTGTCTACATGAATGAGAAGAAGGAGATGAAATATTTGCAGTTTCATTCCAAATCTTTAGGGTTGTTACTGTGACAGTGGAACATCTTTTTCTTTGCACTGTCAACGTCTGACATGACTTTTTTCTCTTCTTAGTTCTTTTTTTCAGGGGCTGGGGGAAGAGTTTTTACTTCTTTGTTTTATTTATGGGTCATAATTTTTAGCCAAAAGGCGAGGGACTCCATGTTTTGGGGAATTTTCTTTCTGGGGAGGCTAAGTTGGCGGTGTGGATAATGAGGAAAAATCGGGTACGGGGAGTTGGGTCAGACGATGTTATGTGTACTTTTGGTGGCTAGGTTTAGAATCGAGTTAAGTTTTTACAAGCTCACACGTACACTTGATATTTTTGTTAAAACATGGGCTGTGAAGTATTGTGGATGGCAATAATATTGTTTCCATTTTGACTGCTACTGGTTTACACGCTGGTTTTTGCTCTGATTTCAAACATTAATTCATTCATTCATCTTCTTCCGTTTATTCCCTTTCGGGGTCACAGGGCTGCCGGAGCAGGGGGCACCATGGACAGGTGGACTAGTCTGTCGCAGATTTCACAAAATCCTTCTGTCTTTCTTCTCATAACTCTTTGTTTCTGAATAAAGGACGTGCAGATTAAATGACATCAGAGATCTTCATTTCTGTTTGGTAGAAGGATTCCAGATGTTACATAATCTGAAGGAATGTTGTGATTTTATTGTGTTTTACTTTTGAACCTATACAGTGTCCTTGGGTGTTTTGAAAGGCCCTTTTAAATGTAATGTATGATTATTATTATTATTAAATGGAGCCTGGAAACATCATTCTGGTCTCAGCAGTTTCCTCAGATCTTCCTCAGTGTCGAGTCTGCTTCACGTGCATAAATGATGACATTCATTAAGTGTCTCTTTGGGTTGGAAGTTCGGGAAATAACCTTCTTATTTCATAAGTCTTATTCCTTTTCTGAGAGTTTGTCAGTGCCGGAGACTCTGGATGAATAAAGAGCCTAAACCCTGGTTAACTAGTCTTTCGGTAATCCAAATACATGAGAGGAAAAATCCAATCTTTCTAGCCCCGCCCCGGATGTGGCTTGGTCGTCTTCCGGTGCTCGTAGACCAAAGAATAAGAAGGCGGACGCTCGCACGCAGTCACTTGGAAGAAGATGGCGGAGGTAGAAGGTAAGGGCGACCCACGTGCTTCTGAAGTTTTGCCAGAACCGCTACCCTTAACGCAAAACCAAAATGCCCGCACGGCGTTTCTGGCGCAGTTCCCATCGCACGCGCGGCGCGTTCTGCAGAGCGTGCCGCGCGCCAAAGCAGGCCGCGCACCAAAGCAGGCCGAACCGCGCCACGTGCGCCCTGCTCCAGGCGACCTACACGATAAACCGGGTCAGATTCGGTTCGGTTTTGGAGGTCTGCTTCTTCAGGGGTTGAGCGTTTCTTTGGATTCCCGCCCTGCGTGGTCCTTCCAGTCCACGTGACGTGCAGGAAAAAACGCCACGTGCGTTGGGAAGAAGTCAGTTTGGTTCAAGTGTGCGCGCGCGCCACAATCAAAATGGGACACAATTAGGTTCTGACTCGTTTATATGACAATTTTTGGGTCGAATGGAGGATCCGAGCCGAACTGCAGTAAAACGTGGCTCCGTTTCATGTCTGGACCGGTTCTAACCGGTTTACGATCAGTACAAACGTTTCCACCTGCGGGGTCTCTAAACGGTCAAATATTCTTGTTGATGATTTGAGACAAAAACTCTACGAATTCAAGATTTTTAAGAATCCATTGAGATGACTTTAGCAGTAAAGCAGCCCCAAAGCATGATGCTTCCACCCCCATGCTTCACAGTAGGTAAATGGTGTTCTTAGGACGCCACTAATCTGCTGTTCCGTGTTTCTGCAGTAGCATCTGTTAAAAAGAAGAAAGGGAAGAAAGTCTGCGATGAAGAAGTTGGGGTGAGTGATGTTGTCTGGAGTAAACGTGATCTCGTGGATCTGCTGGAGCTGACGGTTTGTTTTCCAGGAGATCCAGAGGAGTGCTGACTTTTTCATCCAGCCAGAGTCCAAGGCAACGTCTTTAAACACGTCACAATGGCCCCTCCTTCTCAAGGTCAGCTCCACCTCGACCCCTGCCTGGGTCATGTGACATGTTGGCAATGTTGGTGTGACATGATGAAGCAGTTTATCCATTCTCTGAGCACTGCAGTTTTGGCGTTTCTTTGCCCGTCTCAATCTTTGGGGCGTGGTCTCTTCTGGTCACCAACTGTGACCTGGCGTTCTGCCAGGTCATAGGAGGTGACCGTGTAGAGGTGGAAGCGACCAGACTGTTGTCAAGATGATGCTCTGCTCTGATCACACGCCGCCTTGAAACAGGAAATGTGTGAACAAACAAAAATGGCCATGTGGTCCAGGTTTCACTATCCAGCAGTGGTTCAGATGGCTACTTTTTGGGGAGTTTGTTACTAAAAAGTAGTACCAGCGTGGGGTCAAAGGGCATGAGAATATTGGGGCAACCTGGTACTGGGGTCTCTCCCTTAGACAAATAGCTAATTCAGGATTTAACGCCAGGTGTTCACTTCGGTTGGTACATCGACCTCAAACTGTTTCCTGTTTTGGCAGAACTTCGATAAGCTGAATGTGCGGACGGGCCACTACACTCCTCTGCCCAACGGCAGCAACCCCCTGAAGAGGAACATTGCAGATTACGTCAGGTACATTCCCGTTGTGTAGGGTCAATGCTATGAAGCAAATTGCATGCTCCTTAATGACACTGCCTCCTCTACCTAAGGTCTGGCTTCATCAATCTGGACAAGCCAGCCAACCCATCATCCCATGAGGTGGTTGCGTGGATTCGTAGGATTCTGCGAGTGGAGAAAACTGGACACAGTGGGACGCTGGATCCCAAGGTCACTGGCTGCCTGATTGTGTGTATAGACCGTGCCACACGATTGGTCAAATCGCAGCAGAGTGCAGGTACGGGTCCTGAGGGTGTCTGGCTGGGTTTTGGACTTCAGGTCTGATTGGCAGAATACAATCACTAAGACCTGAGAGGGGATGGGTCTGATCCAGAACTAGAGCTGAGGATCCAAGGGCTTTTCTACTCTTCATTCTCTTCAATGTCCCCCTCCACTTCATCCGTACTGATATAAACCAGACCCCCGCAAATCTGTTTTTGTTTTGCTTTATATAAAACTGTGGATATTAGTCCTGACAATGAAGATGGAAAAAGACACTCTAGCTTTAATAAATGAAAAGACAAAAAACAGATACTGATGATCAAACCTTTTGCCGATGATTTAGTACAGCATATGGAAGCACGGGGGGCACCCTAAGGATGCACACACAGCTTTCAGCAGCAGGCCATCTCTGACCGCCCTGATCACGTCAGGACGTTTGCTGAATATTTTTGTACGCGCACACCTGGTTGCTGCAGTCAGCTGGCCTAACGTCTGTCTTTGCAGACACCATGTGACCATGGGTCTGCTACAGTCAAAGTAGGAGGATCTGCTTTTGTCACCAGGCGATCCTCAGTCTGCCAGCGCGGCGTGATCGGCCCACTTCCCCTAAGCACTGGTTCCTTTAGCTGCGAGCCATTTGGGAGCCGTTGATTGGTTGGAACCTGACTGTTCTGTGTGTTGCAGGTAAAGAGTATGTGGGGATCGTCCGGTTGCACAATGCAGTGGAGAACCAGCACGCTCTGGCCCGGGTAAGTCTGACCCGGTGATCCAGAAAGAGCTTAAGCACACACGGCTGAGGCTTGAGGTTCTGGAAGGTCTTGCATTTAAACCCTCCAGAGTAAAATCCTATTTTTAGTCTTTATTTTTATATATAATGCAAACAAAGAATTGTTACATACATGAAATGCAATGAAGCACAGAAATGGTTTCATTTTGTGCACGGAGCCTCTTTGTATTGAAAACTGAAGGTTGCAGACGTGAATGTGGGTCATTTAATCAGGAACAACATATTCTTGTGTAATCAGAACATTTCAGGTCATTGTTTTCTTACTGAAATATGGAACAGAGACAATAATATGGTGATAATAGCGTGTAAGCAAATGATAATGACGTCAACCCTAACATTACTCCCTTTTTCTCATTTGACATATTTTAGGCACTAGAAACGCTTACAGGAGCCTTATTCCAGCGGCCGCCACTGATCGCTGCTGTGAAGCGCCAGCTGAGAGTCCGGACCATCTACGAGAGCAAACTGATCGAGTATGACCCGGAACGAAGGCTGGGTAAGAACTTCCACTGCCACTCTGTACATTAGGCTCCATCAGTCACTTTGATGGTTGTGATGAAACTCACCTGGACAGGTGATAAAGTAGACCTTGGAGCCTCCTGGGACTTGAGAACTTCAGATCTAGAACCTGGAGCGTCTGCTGTTCACCAGCAGGACCCACCAAGCCCCCCAGTGCTGCTGCTTCAGGAGTTGGAAGTTCTGTTGCTGATGTGGTGACGGCGTGCTTTGCTGTTGTGTTGCAGGCATCTTCTGGGTGAGCTGTGAAGCAGGAACATACATCCGGACTCTGTGTGTGCACCTGGGGCTGCTCCTCGGCGTTGGCGGTCAGATGCAGGAGCTGAGGAGAGTCCGATCTGGCGTTTTGGGGGAGAAGGTCAGCCCTGTTACCTATTACTGTCCAGAGTGTTGAGTGCAGCTCTGCTGCTTGGTGCAGACCTGAAAATTAGACTCTGGAACATTAACGGCAGCTGAGAATCTGAAGTGCGGTGTGTGTCCAAACTACGGAGTCTTTCTTCTGCCACATCAGCGCTGAGGGCTTGTGTTCTTCCAGGACAACTTGGTAACCATGCACGACGTTCTAGACGCGCAGTGGCAGTTTGACCACAACAAGGACGAGACTTACCTGCGAAGGGTCATTTTTCCCCTGGAGAAGCTGCTGGTGTCGCACCGGCGGCTGGTGATGAAGGACAGTTCGGTGAGTCTTCCTGACAGGTTTCAGTGCATTGAGGCGGTGCAGTGTGGTCTGATGCAACACAACTCTGTAGGTCAACGCCATCTGTTATGGAGCAAAAATCATGCTGCCAGGTGTGCTCAGGTATGAAGACGGCATCGAGGTTAACCAGGACATTGTTGTCATAACAACCAAAGGAGAAGCCATTTGCACAGGTGAGGTTTGAAGGACATCTACAGGTGTGTACAGGCCACATGATGACTAGAGAAGCTGCAGCAGCCTTCGGGCCGTGGCGACCTTTTATCTATCACCCTTGTCTGATGGCCTGTCGGACCAAATGTTCGATTCCTGGATAAAGCAGACATACGTGACAAACGCTTTCTGCTCTCCAGCTGTGGCCCTGATGACCACGGCCGTCATCTCCACATGTGACCACGGCTTTGTGGCGAAGATCAAAAGGGTGATCATGGAGCGGGACACTTATCCTCGGAAGTGGGGTCTGGGCCCAAAGGTATGACGCTTCCTGCTCTTGCATGCTGGTTCTTGGATTATTAAGTTGTGGTCGAGACCAACCAAGCTGTGTCTGGTTAGGCGACTCAAAAGAAGGCGATGATTCAAAAGGGTCTCCTGGACAAACATGGAAAGCCAAACGGCAGCACGCCACAGGACTGGAAAGAGCACTACGTGGACTACAGGTATGGCGGTGGGCGGAGCAGTCCGTCTGACCTGCAGACAGTTATCCCTTTCTGAGCTGCCGTGCTCCTGGAGGGAGTCGCTCTGCTACAGAAACTCTCAGTTGGAGCTTCTTCCAGTACTGGTGTCCTGAAGCCCACCTGAGGACATTTCTCTGTTGATCACCTGCCAAACTAACAGCTTTCTGTTTCCACAGCGCCTCAGTGGCAGCAGCAGAAGAAGCTCCTGACTCTTCAGTGAAGGTAAAAGATCTGCTTCTAAAGGTCACCTGCTCCCGTTTGGCTTTAAACTTCCCATTTTGAGTTCATTTGTCAGTTTTGGCTGATAAACTTTTTCCCATAGAACTTGGATTTTGGTTCCAAGTAGGGGGCTGCATTTGGATTGGGTCGGTTTGAATTGTGCTGCGTGCGGCAACCCCCCCGTATCAGTGCTGCCATGAATATCTCATGAATATATATTAGCGGACTACCTTAGGCTGTGCGGCTGTTGGATTCTTATGTACTGAAGCTCCGTGAAGGCACCAGGTAGAGACGCCCAATGGCCTCTGTCATCTAACCTGTTGGGGGTGTGCAACGCCCCGCCCCGCCTCTTACTAATTGTGTTTTTTAAAGACTGATACTGCGGCCGCGTGTAGGAGGAGCTACCAGCTAGAGATTCTGGTCTGATGGCTGCATGGAGCGATGTGTTCATCAATGCATGGTAGACTGAGAATGTGGAGAGATCAGGTTTATTATTTTGAAGAGTTCTGCTTGGTAATCATGTTTGGGTTCATAAAATCATCCCAGAGAAAGTCTCTGCTTCAACTCCTGCAGGGAAAGCTGCGTCTGAATCTGACGCCGTGTTTGCATCTCTGACAGTTTGAAGCCAAAGCCCCTCCCCCGCCTCTGTACCTGCTTTTCCTCTCTACCTGTTCACATCCTCTGCAGCTGAGATTTGTTTTTCCACGCGCTCCTCAGCGTGTCCTACACACAGAGCGCAAAATACGGTCATAGCTGGATGACACGATAGTCGGGGCGCTCTAGCGCAGCTGAAGGATGAAAGAGCTGTGACTATCTGGAAACACTGACGGGATCAGGAGCCGGTTACCTGGTAGGGACATGATGTCAATGGATGAAGCAGAAAAGAACCACAAACCAGGTTCACGGTGAGACACGCATGCTGTTCAGATCTGCGTGCTGATGCCCCACTGAGGCGCAAAACGGTAAAAAAAAGTGTTTTTCTGTCAGGAAAAAAAGAATTCATAGATTTTCATCTCTGTTGAACCATTAATGTTTTTCTTCCTCCATAAATTCAAATGACTTTGACCTGCATCTTTACCAGCTGGTTCAGCTTCAGGCCGTCTGTCTGCGCGCACACATGCTCACTTTTAACCGAACAGGATTTGTGAAAATATATTTAATAATTAAGTTGGACATTACACAAAAAGAGGAATGCATGAAAATATGAGGCTGGAGGAGGGACATGAATCTCTTTAATAATATCAATACAAATGCGTGTTTTTTTTTTTTTGCGGGCGGGAGTGGACATACATATTACATGTGCGGGCGGGATGAAGAAAACAGTCCCGCGCAGGGCTCTAGTTCCAAGGGATTTATTTAGATTATCTTCCTTTATAAGCGGTGACGTGTTTTCTCTGTGGAACATGAAGTCCACGTGAAAGGAAGCGAATGTGGCTTGAAGCAGCCTTTTGTCTTCCAGAGGAAGAGGGAGGCATCAGGCAGTGACGGCGAAGCGGCGCCCACAAGCGTGTCCCCAGAGGAGATGATGAAGAAGGAAAAGAAGAAAAAGAAAAAGGAGAAGCGGTCCAGAATGGAGGAGGCGGAGCCACAGGAGACGGACACAGTGCAAGATCAGGTCTGTAATAAACGAGGGACAAGCAAGGGAGCTCGATGGGCTGGACCGTCCAGAAGATCTGACCATTCTCCATTCTCCTACAGGTCACAGAAAGTGCCAAGAAAAAGAAGAAGAAGAAACGAGAAGAACCTGGCTCGGAGTGATGATGTCATAAACAGCCTTGCCCCAACTTTTAACGGGCCTCAGCAGTCTGTGGCGTTGTCATGGCGTGTTTTGTGCCTGCAGAAATGACCTCATGCTGACAGCAGTTTTTGTATAGAAGTGATCAAATTATTTTGTAAATATTTTACTTTTTTATGGCAAAATAAAATAAATTTTCTGTTTGGAACTGAACAGTTGCTGGTGTTTTGTGGTCTGCTGTAACGCTGGATTACAAAAAAGGGGGTAAATGGAACACTAGGGGGTTTGTAACCACATGTTTGTATCTTTAACACAAATGTATCCAAGTTTATCTTAAGAACACGGGCACTTTTCAATCCGAGGCAAAAAGGGGCAGGTGCTGAAGTGCGTACCCGAAATGTGAACCTGTTCTGTTTCTGCTAGTTTTAGGTCAATTTTGGGTGCTTCGTTTTCAGCGACGGGTCAGGCGAGGTAGAAGAGGGAGAGAGAGGAAGGTACTGTTCCACCAAAAACAGATGGAAACTAAGGAGAGAAAAATGCTGAAAGAAAAGACGCAGTGATGCAGTTAAAGTCCACAGAGAGGAAACAGCTGATCAGAAGATGGAACCAGTGACAGGCCACGCCCAAACCCACTTGGACTAACTGACCCTCCAGTCCTGCAATTTCACATACGTCTGTTCAAGTGAAATCACACTGAGGGAAGGTCCTCCCTGCTGTTAATTTGTTGAGAAAATGACATCAATCCAGACATTCAGATGATGCAGTTATCACTGAAAACATCGGCTTGGTTCTGGTCCTCTGTCTTGATGAGCTGTCCAATCTTTGAGGCGACGATCCAAACGTCCCTGTTGTGCAGCTCTTTTCTTCTCTGTAATGTGTTCATCCGTCCACATGAGGGCGCTGTCTGAAATCAAACTTGGTGAGCTTGAGGCCAAGCCATATCCGTTTGTAATCAATGTAAGACCTGAGGAAAGCTGCGGTCCAGTGTTGAGGAAGTTTCGCTTTTTTTTTTTTTTTTTTTTGATCAGCGGCCTCATTGCAGAAGCTGAACTTCGGTTTTGGAGGATTCCCTACTTTTTCTTTTTTTACTTTTTCCCTTTCACTGTGATATTCTGTGTAGACTAGAGCAGCAGCTCCGTACTGTCATGAGATGTTTCCCTCTCTGGAAAAACTTAGTTTATTTACAAAAAACAACCACCTATTCTGTTACGAGTTACAGGGGAATTGAACCCTCATCCTTCTGCCTATGGAGACTAAGATGGTAACAGTGACAGCCAAAGGTTCCAGATAATTATTGTGTTTCAGATGATCATAGAGTTGAGAGGCGACTATTTTCTCTACAATTTGTGAAATGAAGGGAAGGTTGGAAATTGGACGGAGATCTGAACCGGGTTTTTTCAGGATGGGTTTATTAACAGCTGCCATTTAAAAAAGTGATGGGACACCAGATGAGAGTGAGGAGTGAATAATGGCAGTAATGAGCGGAAGGAGAGGGGGGGGGCAGGCTATAACCAAGGATGTTGGGAGGGGATCAAGAGAGCAGGTTGTGGGTTTGGATTTTAGGATGAGAGAGGAAATTTCCTCGTGGTCAGGCAGTTGAAAGGAGGAAAACGTGTGATTGGGGGGAAAAGAGTCAGGGATGGGAGGGAGGAGAGAAGAGCTAAGCTGTTGATGGATGACATGAATTTTCTGATTAAAGAACGACATGAGGGAGTTACAGGTTTCAATGGAAACGAAATGGGGAGGGAGAGAGTCGGGGGGGTTAAAAATAGTGTTCATCAGAGAGAAGAGAGTTTTTGAGTTGCCTTTGTTTGTGGAGATGAGTTCAGAAAAATAGTTTGTTTTAGTGGTAGAAACCAGGTCCTTATACTGAGTGAGATGTGATTTATAAATTTCTTTGTGAATTGTTAAGCCAGTTCTTTATAGAGTCGCTCAAGCTGGCGACCTTTGGCTTTCATGAGACGGAGCTCAGGGGTGAACCAGGGGGCAGATTTGGAGAAGGAGACAGGGCGAGTTCTGATAGGAGCAAGATAGTTGAATCAGAAAGAAGGTTGTTGTAAGAGGAGATACGTTCATCAGGGTTTGGTGTGTTAGGGATCGGAATATCAGGTATGAGTGAGGAAAGTGCGTTCACATTGATATTTTTAACATTATGAAAAGAGATGAGGCGGGAGGGTTTAGTGACAGATAGAGTGATGGAGATGTTAAATGATACAAGAAAATGGTCAGATACATGAATTTCATCAGCAGAGCAGTTAGTGGGGTTAATCCAGAGCAGCAAACTAAATCTAAGATATGTCCTTTAGAGTGGGTAGGAGAACTGACGTGCTGGGTGAAGTTAAGGCTGTCCAAACATGAGCTGAAGTCTCTGGTGAGCGGAAGAAGCCTGTTATCAAAGTGAACATTAAAATCACCCATCATTATAACATTGGGTGAGAGGGATGAGAGATGGGAGAGAAGAGTTCCAAGTTCATTCAAAAAGTCAGAGTTTGTCTTAGGAGGGCGATAAACCACAGCCAGGACAGTTGGGGTGGGGCCAGGAAGCATGCAGGCAATGCATTCCATGGAGCTGAAGGAGGGAATCTCAACAGGCAGGACTTTCCACTTCTCGCGATGTAATATCGCGAGACCTCCCCCGCGACCCGTGCAGCGTGGTTTGCAGATGTAAACAAAGCCGGGAGGGGTGGAGTCGTTGAGTTGTGAAAAGTCATTTGGATGCTGCTAGGTTTCCGTTAAACAGAGAAAGTCAGACTTACGGTCAGAAATTAAGTCCTGCATCAGATGACTCTTGCTTGAAAGTGAGCGGATGTTAATGAGACCGAAGTTGACTGTAGCGGTGTTGAGATGAGCGGCGGGACCATCCGTGGCTGCCGGTCTAAGCAGGTTGGCCAGAACGCTGTGGTCCACAGTGCGTCCAGTGTTGTGATGATGACGACGAGTGGATGACCCAAACGAGCGGATGGGTTCAGATGAGTCCTTGTTGAAGTGCCGACGTGAACCACGGTGAATGGATCTCCGGCGCGGTGGGAGCGGAGGATCCGTGCAGGTGTTTAGCGGGGGCGGGGGAGCGAGATGTGGAGGCGAAGCCGATGGAGTTCAAAAGAAGAATACCGGATAATCCCAGCCACTGGATGATGGGAAGAGAAAATCCAGGTGAAAGCTGACCAGATAGGCAGGTTGGATGACCACAGATCTGGTGGTTGTAGGAGGCCAGACACTGAAGTGTCAGACAGGAGGCTCCGAGAGGGGGAGGAGGCCGCGGTTAGGAGGAGGCAGTCGGACTTGAATTAAGTTTGTTATTTTGTTTGTCAGGGCACGACAACACAATCCAAGTGTTACTCTAACAACCGTGATATCTTGCCTCAAAACTTGCAGACCAAAAATCCAGAAAATTAAAGTTAGGTGACTAAGAGTTACCGGTGAGCAGCGGCAACAATCATGCCAGCATCCACCCAAACCGGAAGTCCACCCGGAAGTCTCTGATGGATGCATTAGTATGTTAATAACTAATTATATGTTCATCCTGTGCAATTTTCGGAAATGTATGTGTGTATATTGACTCTATAGTTTTCTTAATTTTTTTTGTAGTAGCTTGTAGGAATGAAAGACAAGCTCGGGGTTCTCTTCAAGTGTGACTTTATTCTCCAACCATAGCCGGCTCACGCCGTGTACAAGCTGCCGGGAGCTCACCGTCCAGGTTCACTGCTCAACCCCCCCCCCCCCCCCCGGTGTGGCTCAATACTGCCCCCTCTTGGCCTGAACGGCAACATCTCCTGTGGCTATACAACACCTCTCCCCCCTTAGACTAAAAGTACACCTTTTAAGGGGACCACTTTAATTTAAGTAAACAAGGCCCAAAAACATACAATAACATCATAGAGAACGCCGTTACATTCACTTTTTTTTTTTATAATATCAACTCCAAAACAAATAACCCCAAAAAATAATTTAAAAAAATCACATTACATAATCTTTCATATACGCTGGGGGCTTCCTGGGTCTCTGTGAACGTCTCACGTCTAGGTCGTGGCTCTGTTCTGACTCGCTGCATCCTCCACTCTCAGCGACTACCCCCTCACCCTCTGAACTTTTTTCCACACTCAAACCTTCCCCCTCACTTGATGGAAGCAATTCCTCATCCTCTCTCTCAGCCTCTGTCACCCCCCCAGGACTTTCTGACTCCATTCGCCGGAACAACTGATCCACATGGCGTCTGACCACCTGTCTATTGCCCAGGACCACTCTGCAGGACACAGGTCCTGTCATCTCCTCAATCAAACCAGGAGTCCACCGTGGACCACTGGCGTAGTTTCTTGTGTACACCAGATCTCCCACTTCAAAGGTGCGCTGTCTGCAATGTCTATCATGGTGTTCTTTCTGTTTTGCTTGCCTTCTGGCCACTCTGTCTTTCAAGTCTGGATGTACAAAATCCAGCAGACACCTCAATTTTCTGCCCATCATCAGCTCTGCTGGAGACCTCCCCGTAGTAGTTTGAGGTGTGATGCGATAAGAAAACAGAGCCCTGTTTACTTTGGTCTCCAACGTCTCTCCTTTGCTTTTCTTCATGAGTTCTTTAAATGTCTGTACTGCTCTTTCAGCCAACCCGTTGGATGAAGGGTGATACGGTGCTGCTGTCACATGAGTGATGCCATTGCGACTAACAAACTCTTGAAACCGTTCACTCACAAAACATTGAGCATTGTCCGATACGATCATCTCCGGAATGCCATGGGTACTAAAACTGCTTCTCAAACTCTCCACTGTAGCTGCAGCGGTAGCTGATGCCACAGGATGCACATCTAACCACTTGGAATGTGCATCCACAATGATCAAAAACATTTTTCCCATGAATGGACCCGCATAATCAATGTGAAGTCTCCTCCAGGGTTTATCAGGCCACTCCCAAGGATGGAGTGGAGCGTGTTCAGGTGCCTTCCTGTGTTCCTGACACACCGTGCACGTTTTAACTTTATTTTCTATATCCAAGTCCATATGAGGCCACCATACATAACTCCTAGCCAATGCTTTCATCCGGCTCATCCCAGGATGAGCCGGATGTAGCTGCTCTAACATGTAAGGTTGGGCCCTGGCAGGCATTACAGTTCTTGCTCCCCACAAAACACAACCGTCCTGCACACTCAACTCCTCTTTTCGAACTTCAAAAGGCTTTAACTCACTGTTTTTGTGGTTGGGCCATCCCCTCTGAATGTATTCTCGTACTTTAGCAAGGGTTGGATCTTTGGTTGTCCACTTTTTTATTTGCTCTGACCTTAATAACGGCCCTTGCATTTCCTCCATCATCAATACATGTTCTTCAGGTATTTCTTTGTCTGACTCTTCTGCCATGGGGAGGCGACTCAACCCATCTGCATTAGCATTTTTCTTACCTTCTCGGTACAATATGACATATTCATATGCCCTCAGCAGAACTGCCCATCTCATTATCCTCTGTGAGGCCATCTGAGGGACCGCTTTTATCCTCCATGTCCCGGCTAGCAGCCTCCATGGCCACAGCCATCTTGAACGCCCTGTCGAAGGTCAATCCTTCTTCAGCCAGTAGCTTCCGCTGAATCCTGTCGTCATTGATGCCGCAGACCAGCCGATCCCTCAACATCACGGTCAAGGTGTCTCCAAAGTTACAGTCCTGCGCCAGCTTCCTCAGTTCAGCCACGTAATCCCCCACACTTTCGCCGTGCTTTCTGTCCCTCGTATTAAATTTCCACCTCTGGGTTATCTCGCTCGGTTTGGGGTGAAAATGGTCCTTCAACAGCCTCACCAACTCCTGGTAGGATCGCTCTCCGGGCTTCACCGGGCTAAGCAGGTTCCTCATCAGCGCGTAGGTCTGCGCTCCCACGCTGCTCAGCAACACCGCCCTCTTTTTAACCGCATCGTCAATCCCATTTGCGATGAAAAAATGGTCCAGAATTTCGCAGTACTCTTCCCAGGACTGCTCCTTGCTGTCAAACTGGACCAACGAACCCACTGTGGCTGCCATCGTCTCCCCCAGTGTCCTCACCGACCTCTCAGCTAGCTTGATAGCCACGTGTTTCCTTGCCTCTCCGCCGCCGCCTGGTTAACTGTAGCAGCTACCACCCCTTGCACACGTCGACCCCCTGATTGACCACTTTTATCCTCGTCGCCATATGTAGTAGCTTGTAGGAATGAAAGACAAGCTCGGGGTTCTCTTCAAGTGTGACTTTATTCTCCAACCATAGCCGGCTCACGCAGTGTACAAACTGCCGGGAGCTCACCGTCCAGCTTCACTGCTCAACCCCCCCGGTGTGGCTCAATACTGCCCCCTCTTGGCCTGAACGGCAACATCTCCTGTGGCTATACAACCTTTTTATATACTGCTTGTATGAGCCAACTGAAGGTGGCACAGGTGAAGCGCTGCGTCATCAGCCAGGTTGTGGGTGTGTCACTGGGGGCGTGTGTGGCACGAAGTTTGAAAGGTGCTCACTTACTCGCGGTGAGGCATGTGAATGGATGAGGAAGTGGGGTGAGCCGCGGTGATCACATAATTTGTTGATCGCGTTACTTGACCGCGTCACTTGAGTGGTTTTGGAAGCCTGTCACTGCTGGAATATTTAATTTATCATTCGTTTGGACTGTATGGATTGGAAACCTGCAGAAGAAAATAAATACTTCGCAGCCAGGCAGACGTCTGGGACTTTTCATTGGAACGCGCGTCGGACAAAGAAGCCGCAGCTTAGCTCACGGCGGCCCTCAACGCTGTTTAGCCGCAACACTGCTCTCTGTACCTGTACTGCTGCTGCAACAAGGAAATTTCCCCATCGTGGGAGTAATAAAGGAATATCTTATATTATCTTAGTTCTCAGGTTGGTTCTGGAGTCGGTTTAAGATGGAATTGTTTTCTTGCAGAATCTACTTGATAATGTGAAAAGAGGATTTAAAGGGAAGTGGTTCAGGATTTTGCTTCTTTTTCTAGTGTCACTAATTTCTGTACGTTTTTGTGTTAATGTTGTCTCTTCTAGTCTTGTTGTTGCACCTGCCACTCTATTCCGTTCACATGGTGCGGCACTGAAGCTCAGCTGAAAGTCCACAAAGCTAAATCTGGGTCAGGCAGGAGTTGATAACAGGCATAAGTTCATCAGAGAAGAGACAGCGGTAGTCAGGATCCAGGATAGAGTTGGGGCAGACGGCTGGCAAACACAGTCAGAAACAGGGTCGGGAAACAAAGATTGGTAAGAGTGATACAAACAATACTTTGCACTGAGCTCTACTCAGTGCAGTGCTTAAACGCTGTGCACTAAGTAAATTGAGTGAATGAGAGTCAGGTGTGTGCTGGGAGATGAAGAGCTTTTAGTGCTCTGGAGACTGTTCCTGCCGGTGATCAGAGAGAGAGACAGAGTTCTGACTTCTGACAATTAGATTTTAAATAAATGGTAAATGGTGTATACTTGTATAGCGCTTTCCTACCTACAAGGACAAAGCGCTTTTACAGTCACTGACCCATTCACACATTCACACAATGGTGGCGGCTCCGGTGCCAAACACAGGCGCCAGCCTACCACCAGAGGCAAGGAGGGCTTCAGTGTCTTGCCCAAGGACACTTCGACTCATGGGCGTGCAAGGTGTGAATTGAACCTGCAACCTTACGATCATGGGTCGACCACCCTACCGCTGCTCCACGGCCGCCCGTGGTGCTATATCTAAATGTAGACATTTTCTAAGTAAAGTTCTGTGTGACTATTGACCTGCGTAACCGCCACGACTCCCGCTGGCGTGTAATCCCAACAATGTTCCGACCCAGGCAGGACAACGATGGAGGATTGGGGAAAACGGAAGTTCCTGAAGAAAACGGTACATTTCATGGCACCTGGGCAGATTTATTTGTTTGAAGAACATGTAAACTTCTGGAAGTTGCAGTGGGGGGAGGGGGGGACCTCTCATTCAACTGGTCTTATGATACTTTCAAACAAATTCCCAGGAAAAGTTATAAACCACTTTGGGGACATTTATGGCCATTGGTTGATATTAATAATTGAGTTTAATGGTGACATTTTTGAAAGAGCTAAAACTCTCAGACTTATGTTAACATATTCTAGACCTTAAACACGCTCTTTTAACTGATGATGTCATAGTTGGAGGTGACTTTAACTTGGTACCAGACCTTTGGTTAGACAGACATCCACCTAGAGCACAATGTCACTAGTTTGATGATCTGGTTGTTGAATTTATGAATGTTGTCAATCTAGTCGATTATTGGAGAATTCAGAACCCAGTGACCAGGCAATATACATGGTTTAATGCTGCAGGAAATGGACAATCTTCAAGGTTAGATTATTGGTTAATATCTTCATCATTAGTCAAATATATTGATCAATGTTCCATTTCTGCTTCACCGTTAACAGACCTCTGTGTTGTTTCTTTATCCCTTCAATGTAATTGGTCAGTAACTGATTTAATTCAAATTTGGAAATTCAACAATATGCTTTGGAAGATTCCGTTTTTTGCAACAAGGTTAGACACTTAATAACAGAAGTTAATGCTTTGGACATGTCACCTGTGAGGAAATGGGAATGGTTTAAGTTTAAAATGAAAAGTCTTAAAATAAGATAAGATATTCCTTTATTCGTCCCACAATGGGGAAATTTCCTTTTTGCGGCAGCAGTACAGGGCAGAGAGAGAGCAATATATAAAAGAAACAGACTATGGAGTCAATATACTCACATATATACACAATATACACATACATTTCCAAAAAAAATTGCACAGGTTGACCATATATCGGTTATTGCACAGGATAAAAGAAATATGACAGAGCCGATGATGTTGGTTAACGTGGTTCACTGGGAGCAGTTAAGGTTGTATTGTCTAACGGCAGCAGGTAGAAACGACCTGCGGTGTCGCTCCTTCAGACACTTAGGGTGTCTCAGTCTGACGCTGAAGGAGCTGCACAGAGAGGACACAGACTCATACATGGGGTGGGCATCGTTCTCCATCATGGATGATAGCTTAGCTACCATCCTCCTCTCTCCCACCTCCTGCATTGAGTCCAAAGGCAGCCCCAGAACGGAGCTGGCCTTCTTCACCAGCTTCTCCAGCCGCTTCCTTTCTGCATCCGAGATGCCGCTGCACCAGCAGACCAATCCATAAAAGATGGCTGATGCCACTACAGAGTCATAAAAAGTCTTTAGGAGTGATCCCTGCACTCCAAAAGACCTCAGTCTCCTCTGCAGATAAAGTCTGCTCTGTCCTTTCGGAAGGACTTCGCTTTCGGAATTGAGGAAATTGATTTTATTTGATTTATTTAACCTTTATTTAACCAGGAAAGTCCTGTTGAGATTAAAAACTTCTTTTTCAAGGGAATCCTGGCCAAGCGGCAGCAGCGACTAAAATACAGTTACATAATTACAAAGAGCAAAATAACAGGAAGTAACAAATGGATGCTGCTGTACTAAAGATGTCCTCTGGGAAATCTCCTAGCTTGGATGGTTTAACAGCAGAATTTTATAAATTCTTTTGGACTGACATTAGACGTTTGTTACATGAAGCTATTCTTGAATGCATCTCAGCAGGCAGCCTTTCTAACACAACACTGGATAACACTGGATGCCACATATTTTTAGTGATTCCAAACCATGTGCTAGAAAATGCTTGACCGATGGGGTATGCATCTCTCTCTTGTTAGCAATATTGTATTTATTATTTTTTTTAACTTGTACTTTATTGAGTTTTTATTTCTTGGTAGAACATCACAAACATGGGTAGAACGTGAGCAGAGGTATTATTACATATGAAGATGGCTTCTTCACATTAATCGAAATTATACAACAATCATAATCACAAGAAAAACAAGATGAACAAATTCCGTAAAATTAAATTAAATAGGATCCTCTACAATGCAACCTCTACGTTTTAACAACCACTTTCTAGTCTTTAATGTATTTTGCAACACAAGCCCATCTTTGGGTAAATTCGTCCATTTTCAGCTGTAAAGTTGCCGTCATTCGCTCCATTAAATATACTTGTTTTGTATCCATTGAGCTTTTGTTGGAGCCTCTTCCTTTTTCCAGTTTATTGTAATCATTTTTTTGGCTATTAGAAGGAGTATCTTTAAGATGTATGACTGTTCCGAATTCAACTCTGTTTTTTTAGTAAATTCTGGTAGAAATAATGGTTCAAAAGGGATATCTGTTTGTTTAATTTTTTAAATTATTTTTTTATTAAGGAATGGGAGAGTTGCCAGAGAGACTCCTTTATAGACCTGTCACTATGGTTCAACCCTTGTGGGACATGGGAAAACCATGGCCCAGACATTAAGATTTATGTACTGATCTATGCATGTCATCTCAGCAGAATGTAACAAAAACTAACAATGTGAACAGATCTCATCTGCCTTACAAAATACTGCCCCCCTTAAGAAAATAAATGGCTAATAATCACCACTGGTATTTTGTAAAGCTTCACTTTTTAATGTCTGACAATTAAATGTGTTTTGTATAAAAGACTGATGGTTTTGCAAATATCTCTGAAACACAGAGTCAAGTGTATTAGATTCTGTGAAATTCTGAACCACAATTCAGAGAAATTAAAATAACTGTTTTTAAAACTCCTCAAAAGACTAGAGGTGCAAAAGTCACTGTTTTCGTGCAGGCACTGAGAGATGGGAAGCAGACAGTGTGCCTGGGCATGTTGTCAATGCAATCATGGTCAAAGTGAGCGACCTTGGGAGCATTTCGGGCGGGCAACTCAGGCAGGCTTTTACTTAGGCCACTCCCCTAAGGTGGGTCAAGTAATCAACTCACCTGTGCAGCATCCTATTTAAGTCCAGGTGTGTAAGTTGTTCATCCTTCTTTACTGCAGCACTGCATTTTCTTCAACACCTGGTCTGGTTTCCGCTGTGTGGGCTTTCATTCGGTGCTGGCTTTGTTGTGGTGGCGGCTCTTTGTTTGGTTTCTTTTCTGTTGAAGCTTTGCACATTTACTAGTTTAACCTGCATTTGGGTTGGTCAGTTATGGACTTGTCTCTTCTGTGAGCGTAACAAAGTGGCATTTGTTACTGGTGTGCGTCAACTTTTGTCCACTCAATTTTCCTGTTTTTCTGCTCCCCTGCTTCCTCACCACGGCATGTTTGGACAAATGTTTGTTAAGATGCTTGGCAGCCATTTTGAATGTTAAGCTGAAACCATTTTGAAAGGGGTGTTCAGCTGTTAACCCCGCATCCCTTCGTTAATGGTTTGATCCAAATGGGGCAAGGCCATATAAGCAGGGGTGTTTGCTCAGTAGGGGGAGTTGTTATTGAGAACGTATGGGACTGTGAAAATACACAAGTAGATAGATAAATAAATAAATTAATCAATACTGTTGGCTCCAAACAACCAAGACCCAGACTGGTCACTGTAGCACGGCCGCTTCTGCTCTTCCTTCACAGTGTGATTAAAACATAAATAATAAGTAAATAAATAAATAAAAAAGTTGAGTCAGCCCTAAGGAGGCCTCTCACACGTTTTTAGGTTTGACGCGATTTTGTGAGAACTGCCGGCGCCTCGGTTCCTCCATTTGTGTGTGTGTGTGGGGGGGTCATCAGCATCTTCTTCCTCCTGATCCGTCCGGTTTTTCTTTTGCTCTTGACTGACCTTGCCATCTCTATGATTTATTCCACCGGACGCAGTGCATGGCTGGGGGAGGCTGATTTTGCTGATGCTCCCTTTGTTCTGCCTCTCCATTCCTCCCGGTGGCGTCTTCTGGCTTAGGTGGGTTATGTGTCAGGCTCCTTCGGCTGTTGTGTATGGCTACGTTCACATTGCAGGCTGAAACGACCCAATTCCGAATTTTTTGCCCCTAAGCGGCCCAATTCCGATATTTTCATGACAGTCTGAATGACACAGATCCGATCTTTTCAATGCGACCCAGGCCCCGTGGGTTTGCCGTCCTGATTTCGAATTGTAGCCGTTCTTTTCAATTGCGACTGCCATCTGACCGGCCAGGCGACTTGATTCCGAACCGTACATCATCGACACGCAACAAACGTCATCATTTTGAGTTGAAGTAGGCGGGAACGAGAACGTAAGCATCAACCATGGTGGACGATGCTGGTGAGACCAGTCAGTGAAGGGAAGGGAGGTCACTGATTGGATAATATTTGGGGGGATCGCTCTTTTCAGGCCAAACTCCAGGGCTCTTATCGCAACTGGGCAGTTGGGGCGCGCGGCCCCAACACATGCACATTTCCTTTCCACAACAGTGGGTACAGACGATCCCGACTCCATTGCCTTCTTAAAATGAGAAGATTGTAATTGTGCTGCTCCTTCGTGAAAATAAATGTAATATTACAAAAAGAGCTCCGCTTTTGACAACACTGTTGTTGACATCCATTGTTAACGTTTGCTCCGCAAACAACAAGTGACGTCGTTCACCGTTGAGTATTCTTCTGGCTTCTGCGCATGCGGGTCTCGTTTGGGTCGTGTCACGGTCACACTGGAGATCACAAAAGTTCGGATTTACTTGGAAATGTGAACGGTCTAGCAAACAAATCCGATTTTTTCAAAAAATCCGAATTGAACATTAAGCCCCGCAGTGTGAACGTAGCTTGTCATGTTTTTGACTTCAATTCTCAGAAGCCCTGTGCTGGACTTAGTGTAATTCTATTGGGCCCCCTTTGTTTTGCATTTTTTTTAAAAGTTTTTCTCTGTTCTATTTTCGTCGTCACCAGTCTTTTGCGACTTCGTGGTTGCAACTCCTTTTTTGGATCTCGGTTTCTGCTTTGTTTAAGGAATGCGTATGGTTCTCTGCCCGTCTGGATTTATTTCTGCATGAATCTCTAGTTTGTGATGCATGCCTCTCTGCCTCTCTGTGATCTCTTGTGTTTGTGCGGCACGTAATTTATCCCATCTTTGGAGGTCAGATATGAATCGGTCGCTACTGGGCCACCCGTATTTTGCTGTGTGCTTCCTTCCCCACTGTCATCCGTTCATCTTGTTTTCTCGTTGTGGGTAGTTCGTTCCTGGGCCCCCGTGTTCCTGTTGTTCTGGATTTTCTGTTTTGCTTTTCTGGTCTCTAATTCTCTGCGCTTAGCGTGGTTTTGTTATAACGATGTTTGTTTCAGGTCTTCAGTCACCCTCCACTTGTCTGTGGCTCCACCCTCTTTTGGGGGAGAGACAAAATGTATGAAGACTTGTTTTATGAATGTCCGACCGCCTGAAAATGTTTGGTTGCTAATCCAAAGTTCAGCTCTAATGGTCCATCAACGGCTCATGTGGTCCTGAGAGAATTCAGCCGTGGAGGTTATTACAAAGCTTATTTCAAGCGTGCGATAATAAATAGTAATGTGCCATCATTTAACATGGTTTAGTGTTTAAATAACTTATATTACGAGCTAAATTCCTGGCTGTGGAATTTTTCACTGATGCTCTCTAGCTTCAGTTTCAAGAGTAAAAACATTTTGTTGCAAACTAATCCTCAGTCTGCCCTGCTTTTTAGCATATGACACTCTACTAAGAGTATCTCCTTTTGAGACTTATTGTTAACCGCCTCTACATGCATGAGGTTCAGCCATTTTAAATACTATCAGACTCTATGATCTCTTTTCAATCTCAAAATTTCTTCATTATGGTTTCCAGGCACCCCTTTGCCATTAACTTTGTTAAACGTGCTTTTGTTGTCTACCTATTATGAACCAATGATGTCAAGTATGTAACCTCAAATCTAGCCGAGCCGCTGTCCAGGCTACGTGGGATGGCGACCTTCCTCATCTACGTAATATCCTTGGACCTTGGTTATCCTTCTATTCGCCTGCTCCTCTGTGGCCTTCCTAAGGTGCGTCCCTCCAGAAATGAATAAAGGTTACTTCTCTCTTACTATTGGTGCATATATAAAAATATATATTTTGCTGATAAATTACGTGAATGTTCCATATAGACTGTCTTTCTTGTTGGAATCTGTGCTAATGGCTTTCTATGGTACTATGAATACACAGATAGAACCTTCTCTTTAAACTCACTACTTGATATCTCTTTCTCAGTGTTGTTCTTAAAAGGACTTTATTCCCTTTCATCTTCAGCTTTCTAAACTAATCAGGTCTATATTATTTATGTATTCATTGCCAAGACTAATACTGCTTTGTCTATCTATGCATCGCTTCCTGAGCCTGTGACCCATACTCCCCGGTCAGCAATTCAGTTTCTGGAGGATGATGTCAAGCCCTCCACGAAGTCGGATGGTTTCCTAGTTCCAAAGTCTCTGCTCGTCCTGCAGCCCCCCTGCAGATTGTTGCCCCTTCACCTTGATCTGGATATGCAACGACGACTGCATTCCACGCACCTACTCTGCACTGAAGTGATGGGGTGGTAAACCTCTTCCGAGTTTCAATGAGTTATCTTACTTGAATCAACTGATATGTTAGTATCAGAATGGCATACAAAATCTCAGATAAGATTTTATTGAAAACTATTTGCCGGGTGGAAGCCTCAAAATTAGGATGTTCTAAGCTGTGTTACGATATGCTTGTAGCCCAAAATTCAAGGTTACTTAGGCTTGTATCTTATGAGCCGGATGGAAGCATAAAAAATTATAGCGTTAAGCTCGTTCATAGTTCTCAGATGGAAGCTTTTAAATTATGGATATCACTTGAGCTTTATTATATTATTCCAGTGGAAGCTTCAGACTTGTATGTTAAGTTGTGCCGTCTACTTGCCGCTATACTCGAAATGGAGTGGCCCAACGGTCTTTGGTGCCGGATCACATATAGCAGATCCACCAGATAGTGTGTTCCCTTCTTGGTGCTGTACTCGAACGGGAGCGGCCCAACGGTATATGGTGCCGGGTCACACATAGCAGACTCAATAAATAGTATGTTCCCTTTGTGGCGCTGTACTCGAACGGTCAATGGTGCCGGGTCACACATAGCAGATCCACCAGATAGTGTGTTCCCTTCTTGGTGCTGTACTCGAACGGGAGCGGCCCAACAGTCAATGGTGCCGGGTCACACATAGCAGTCATACTGTCTGAATATGGAATGCCTCTGAAACTGGAATGCCTCTGAAACACATTTCATCTGATTACATACTGATATACATTTAATTTCTTTCCAACCTTGATTGAATTGGTGTTGGGGGTAGTTATTACCAAAAATTTTATGGAAATTTGTCTCTTGGAATTGCACAGAGTTTTATGCCAAACTAAAGGAAAGTGAAATGCAAAGTTGAAGGAATGTGAAATGCTTACTCGGAGGAAAGTGAATGCTAACTTAAAGGAAAGTGTATGTCAAAGAATGTGAAAGCAAACTAAGAGATGTGAAAAATAAATATTATTACTACTGCATGAGTTGTCTGACTGAAATGGACAACTATTTTAAATGCTTCTCTTTCAGTTAACAGGAGATGTCTGTGAGCCTGCTGGACAGCCTTTGCATCACACCAGGGATGTCTTTGGGGCCTGCATCTGGAAAGAAACAAAAACAGCAAAGTTAATTAACCAAAAAAAGAAGAGGAAAAATTAAGATTAAAATTGTTTTCTTTACCTTCAAGAAGTTGTAGACATCCACGTCGTAGCTGCCTCAGTATTCCTGCCTTTTTTGTTATGGCATGCATAACAACGGCCCTTATAGAAAACAACAGACATACAGGAATAGTCCATTTTAAAACCACCACCTGGCGTCAAGCCAGCCCTCTTTAAAACAGTGTGCCGCTTTCTTCCGTGCATTACGGTAACAGCAAAAAGTACTATTTGTGTAAGAACTGTCATATGTATATACAAGCACGCCCCCCCCACCATGTAAATATATATCTATACATATGTTTAAAAGTCTGATGAGTTAATTCAAAATAAAATGCAATTAAAATCATGTTATGAGGAGTGGCTATATTATTCACATGTAAAAAAAAAACCTGCTAGTTTTCAGTGAGTCATTTCACTTCTCACTAATAGTGTCCCACCTGGTGATGTCATTAAATGAGTTTCAGACAGATCTGATTTGGAATTTCAAAATAAAACCAAGTATAAAGACATACGTGAACATATGGCAAAAACACATTGATATCAGATTTCAACCCGCGCACAAGAAGGCATTGTTTGCAACTCCCAAAGGTGGAGAAGTGTTGACGGCAACCAGGAAATCGTAGCTGTTTTGTCAGAACTGATCAACACTCGTTTGACAGCTTGGGACAACTGATTAATTCTAACTCACTTAAAATTGAAGACCTTAAGAAATCAGTTGACTTTGCTTTTGGTGAAATCCAAGATTTAAAGAAGAGAGTTGACGTAATTGAAAGGAAAACAAACAAAGATGGCGCCACCATCCTCCAGCTACAAGAAAGACTTATTGAGTCCGAGCGCTATTCGAGACGCTGGAATCTACCAGAGACTGTGGCCAAAGAAAATGTAAAGAAGGAAACCATCCGAATCTGCCAGTGTGTTTTTCCTGAAGCAAAAAGCAAACTGCCTGACGTGATTGACGTTGTTCACCGGTTGGGAAAAATTAAAGAAAATGAAAGGAAACCCAGAGGAATCATTGTACAGTTTACCTCCAGAACCCTCGAGAAGCTGTGTGGAAAGCTGCATAAAACAGCTCTTTTCTGAAAGAGAGGTTTGCAATTTCACTTTGTTGAAAATCGGCCATTCATGTTAATATCTTAATATGGTCGTCAGGTTTTTTCTGGTTCATAAGTTCAAGTCACTTTAAAGTTGAGCCTGAATGTGTTTAATTCAGCATATTTCTTCATCCATTTGAATCTTACATTAGCGTAAATGTAAATATTGAACGTTTATTTTCCTATTTTTTATTTATTTTTAGCACACTGGTTGATGCAACACAGCTCACCAACTAAAGTTCTTACTTTATCATCTTCTCTTTCTTATGTCTTTATCTTTAGGTTCATTGAATGCCAGGGGGTTAAAAAATGCTACAAAGCGTAAAGCTCTTTTCTTGTTTGCCAAAAAGTTAAACACAGATTTTTTCTTTTTTCAAGAGTCTCACTCTACAAAAGATGGGGTGATAACATTTTCCTCTCTCATGGTAGTCAGCACTCAGCTGGTACTCTTACGGTAAAACACAAATTTGAAGGTGACATTCTTTCACATAAATGTGACACTGAGGGTCATTTTGTCTGTATGACCTTGGCCTATGAAAAAAAATACTTTTTTAGTAATAAATGTGTAACCAGGTCAAGGGAGTTAAGTCAATTTAAAATGGGTAGTGCTGGAAGGGGCCTAATCTAGCCACAGGGGTTGCAAGCCACTTACTTCTGTGCCGGTCCCAAGCGGATAAATAGAGAGGGTTGCATTAGGAAGGGCATCCGACGTAAAAATTGCCAAAATAACCATGCGAATCATTCACAACAGTTTAGACATACCGGATCGGTCGAGGCCCGGGTTAACAACGACCACAACCGATGCTGTTAACCTACAGGGTGTCGGTGGAAATTTGACTCTTGTTCATCGAAGAAAGAGGGGAGGCAGAAGGGTCCGTGGCCAGAGAGAGAAGGGAAAAGTCAGGAACATAGGTTTGAGAATAGGGATTCTTAACGTTGGCACAATGACAGGGAAAGGCAGAGAGCTGGCAGACATGATGGAGAGAAGGAAGGTAGATGTACTGTGTGTGCAGGAGACAAGGTGGAACGGCAGCAAGGCACGTAGTATTGGAGGAGGATACAAACTGTTCTATCATGGTGTTGATAGGAAGAGAAACGGGGTAGGAGTGATTCTGAAAGAGGAGTTTGTAAACAGTGTTCTAGAGGTGAAAAGAGTCTCAGACAGAATGATGAGCCTAAAGTTAGAAATTGAAGGGGTGATGGTGAATGTAGTCAGTGGGTATGCTCCACAGGTTGGCTGTGAGTTAGAAGTGAAGGAGAGATTCTGGAGTGAGTTGGATGAGGTCATAGAGAGTTTTCCCAGAGGAGAGAGAGTTGTTATTGGAGCAGACTTTAATGGACGTGTTGGTGAGGGCAACAGAGGTGATGAGGAGGTGATGGGCAGGTTTGGTGTGAAGGAAAGGAATCTGGAGGGGCAGATGGTGGTGGACTTTGCGAAGAGGATGGAAATGGCTGTAGTCAACACTTGCGTCCAGAAGAAAGAGGAACATAGGGTGACATACAGAAGTGGAGGTAGGAGTACTCAGGTGGACTACATCCTATGTAGACGAGGTCATTTGAGAGAGGATAATGACTGCAAAATGATGGTAGGAGAGAGTGTAGCCAGACAGCACGGTGGTGTGTAAGATGACTCTGGAGGTCAGGAAGAAGAAGAGACGGAAAACAGAAAAGAAGACCAAGTGGTGGAAGCTACAGAATGAAGAAACTTGTGAGGAATTTAGGCAGAAGTTGAGACAGGTCCTGGGTGGTCAGGATGAGCTTCCAAATGACTGGGAAACTACAGCAGAGATTATCAGGGAAACAGGTAGGAAGGTGCTAGGTGTGTCATCTGGAAAGAGGAAAGACGGTAAAGACACTTGGTGGTGGAATGAGGAAGTACAGGAATGCGTCCAGAGGAAGAGGTTGGCTAAAAGGAAGTGGGATGTAGAAAGGACTGAGGAAGGTAGACAGGAGTACAAGGAAGCGCAGCGTAGAGTGAAGAGAGAGGTGGCAAAGGCCAAACAGAAAGCTTACGATGAGCTATATGACAGGTTAGACACAAAGGAAGGAGAGAAGGACTTGTACAGGCTAGCCAGACAGAGAGACAGAGATGGGAAGGACGTGCAACAGATAAGGGTGATTAAGGACAGAGATGGAAAGGTGC
>CM074500.1:259367-288694 GCA_037389245.1 Oryzias sinensis
TAACAATGAAAATTAATGCTGTGTTTCCTGATTATGTTTCCTAGGGGTAGCATATAAAGCGTAAACAGGATCGGTCCCAAGACTGAGCCCTGTGGGACTCCATAGTTGATTCGAGTGCACTGAGAGGAACGGCCATTTACATTAACGAACTGATACCTATCGGACAGATAGGATTTAAACCACTGGAGAGCAGATCCTCTGATCCCTATGTCCTGCTTTAATTTATGGAGTAAAATACCGTGGTTGATAGTGTCAAAGGCTGCACTGAGGTCCAACAGGACAAGAATAGAAAGTAGTCCTTTTTCTGAGGCCAATAACAAGTCATTAGAGACTCTAACTAGTGCAGTTTCCGTACTGTGGTGGGGTCTAAACCCCGACTGAAAGTCTTCAAAGTGGCTGTTGTCCTGTAGTTGGCAGTAAAGCTGCTTAACCACAACTCTTTCTAGGATTTTAGAAATAAAGGGGAGGTTTGATATCGGTCTATAGTTGGCCAAGATGCTAGGATCCAAACTGGGCTTTTTCAGAAGAGGTTTAACAACTGCAAATTTAAAAGACTGTGGCACGTAACCCGTTTCCAGAGAGGCATTTATCATTGTTAATATGGGATCATTAATTAGGGGAAAAGTTTCTTTAAAAAGTCTAGTGGGAATTGGGTCTAACAGACACGTTGAGGATTTGGAGGACGTAATAATTGATGTTATTTACGCTTGATCCACAGCAGTGAAGCAGTCTAATGTTACAGAGGTTTCTATGGATGCCTCCATTTCTACCACTTCAGCCTGTTCTGGGCTGATAGTAGGAATAACTTGATTTAACTTATGTCTAATATTTGAGATTTTACTATCGAAAAATGTAAGAAAATCATCAGAGCTGAGAGAAACAGGAACATGTAGTTCTACTGAGCTCTGACTGCGAGTTAATTTAGCAATAGTGCTAAAAAGAAATCTTGGATTGTTTCCATTCTCTGATATTAAGGTTGAATAGTACTGGCTTCTAGCTCTACGCAGAGCTCTTTTATAATTTAATAGGCTATGTTTCCAGATATCCAGAGACTGCTCTGAACCGGAGCGGCGCCATTCTCTTTCCAACTTACGGGTTTCTTGTTTAAGAGAACGAGTTTCAGCCTTAAACCACGGTGCTACTCGGTTTTGTCTAACGAACTTAGGTTTCAAGGGGGCAACAACATTGAGTGTACTCCTGAGGGCTTGTAAGGCATCATTAACAAAGTGGTCATTTATACTAGGACTGATGCTATGAGAGCTGGTCTCAGAGTATTTTCTCAGAATATCACTAAGTACTGGCTGAACTGTGTGTTTAAACTCAGACACAGAACGGTCAGTTAAGGTTCTTCTGAGCTGTTTCTTATTCACTGGGGCAGAAGGATGTTCCAGTGTAAACTGGAAGGTAATTATAAAGTGATCAGAAATGATGGGGTTTAGAGGAAGGACACTCAGCTGGCTGATCTCTATACCATGGGTTAGAACAAGGTCCAGGGTGTGCTTATGACAGTGAGTGGGTTCATTCACAATTTGGGAGAAACCAACATCATCTAATAAAGCTGCAAAAGCATTTCCTAGACCAGGGGTCGGCAACCTTTTTTACTCAAAGAGCCATTTGGGACCGCCCCTAATGAAAAGAAAGCACCCGGAGCCACAACCCGTTTTGACGTCATTATATATATTATGAATGTATATATTATAATATCTTCAAACACATGAGCGTAGATCGCGGGCCAGAAAAGATAAAAAAAAAAGTACTTCTTAAAAATCCACAAGACAATCAAAATCCTCACTTAGAAGTACTGGACTGGATTGACATGTAGATTGGCCAATCGGACATCCTCTGATACATACGTCACTGCAGATATGAGCCTCACATGCAGACGCGTGTTTAAAAACTCTGAGCACAAACTCTGTCATCAGAGAATTGCTCTCTGTATCGCAGCACGTCAAGTTCCCAGCAGAAGACCACTGCGGACAACCGGAGTGTTTATTGAAGCCGCCCCGTGTGCCTTGTCCTGCTATCAGCTCTGCAGTTCTCGCCCGATAAATACGAGCTCATTAAGAAGCGCTGTTTTCCCGTGGCACTATGGAGCCAGCAGCGCCGTTGAAATGCCATGCTCCCCCCATTGCACGGTTTACAGCAGAGCATGACAAATGATAGTCGCTGCTTTCTGTCTTTGTAATAAAACGCCTCATCTGTTAACACAAAAGTATCTTTGTGCAATCTTACTGTGTAGTTCTTAATCATTTATAGGTAGATCTTAAAGACATTGTCGATTCAAAAGTAGCTCACACGCCAAAAAAGTGTGAGCACCCCTGAATGCTATGTACAAAAAACTATTGCATTTATGAAAATAAAATTAACGGACTGCTGCAGAGAACACAGAATTTTATTTCTACATGTAACAAATCCCATTTTACAATTGTTTGATGCTAAATTTATAATAAAATACCTGGTGTCTATTTGAGTCCTCGTATTTAAGAAATAAAAATCCAAACTTACCCAACCCACTAAACAAAAAATGCAAACAGCCTGCAGTTACCTGTCCTCTTATTTATGAGATAAAAATCCAGACTTGTCCAAATATTATCCACCAGCACTGAACGAACAATGAAAAACAAAAAAATGCGTGGTCTGCTTCTGTCCCATCGCGTGTACTGGAGTGTGCAGCCAGTTGTCCTCCTGAATTAAAAAAAAGGACTACTTCACTTAATATATAGTGATGTATTTATGTCACTTTTATATTTCACATACACGCACGCATGAATGCACCCATACACACATGGAAAAAAATAATCAATTAAAATATTTATTTTACCTGGTTAATGTGATTTTTGCTCCTGAACCTCGCTGCACAGCTTCTTCACGTCAGAGCTGTGAGACGTCACCTTCATCTTCAAACAGGAACGTAAGCTGATGTCTGTGAGGCGTGAGCGGTGCTTGTTTTTAATAAAGTTCATGTTGGAGAAGACCTGCTCACAGATTTATGTGGATCCGAAGATTGCCAGGAACCCAAATGCATACTTCTTCATGTTTATGTAGCTGTTGGGGATGGCATTCCATGTCTCAAACACAAGTTTGTCCTGTTTGGGAAGGTTTGCAATGTCGCTCCATTTGTGATTCTGAGCGAGAACGGCCTTCTGACGGGACATATTTTCTAGATCAGCTGTCAAGCTTTTGAACTTAAAAACCCAGATGTCCTTGTCGGCGATGACGGCCAGTTCCATCTCCAGATCAGGTTGACTTACTACACCTGCAAATGCAGTCATGTTCAACAGGGATGGATCGATGGTCAGGGGAGTGACAGGGAAGGATAAGGTGTTTTTTTCTTGTCGGAGCTCACAGAATCGTTTTCCAAATGATGTATGCATTGCAGTGATTACAGATTGCAAATACTGTGAATTTATGTCATTGCCAGCCTGTTGGAACTCTCTCAAAGCGGGGAAGTGATACAGTGTACCTCGCTGTAAATCTGTGGCGAACACTGTCAATTTGCGCTCGAATCCCAACACCTCTTCCAGCATGTGCAGAGCTGTGCCTCCTTTCCCCTGAAGAGATGTGTTCAACGTGTTCAGGTGGGCTGTCATATCAACCATGAAGTGGAGTTTTTCTAGCCACTCCGGCTGTTCCAGCTCAGGAAAAGTGAGCCCTTTGCTGCTGAGAAAAACTTTCACCTCTTCCAGACACGCTGCAAAGCGTTTCAGCACTACCCCTCTGGACAGCCACCGGACTTTGTTATGCAGCAAGAGATCAGAATACGCGCTGTCCAACTCATCCAATAATGAGCGGAACTGACGGTGATTTAAACCTTTTGCCATTATTTTGTTAACAATCTGAATGACAACATCCATTACTTCTGTGCCTTCTGGAGGAAATGTTTGCGCACACAATGCTTCTTGATGCAAGATGCAATGGAATGTCAGCCACTTTCTATCCAGTGAATTCTGCAGTAAAGCCACAAAGCCCTTCTGAGCTCCTGTCATAGATAGTGCCCCATCAGAAGCCACGGACACCAGGTGGGTGGTCTTTATTTCTTTGGTTCTTAAACAATCCAAGACAGCCTCGCAGATGTCCTCCCCTCGTGTTTGGCCTTTTAATGGTATCAGTTCAATCATTTCTCCCTGTGGCCCTGCAGCGCTCATGTATCGGCAGAACAGCGCTATTTGTTCGATGTCATTTTTGTCTTTGGACAAATCACAGGCGATTGCATACGCCAAAGCTGAATTGATATCTTCAATCTGCTGTCTGGTGACGTTTTCTGCCATCTTCACAGTTCTGTCTTGGACAATTTTTGCAGAGAGAGGCATGTCTTGTTTTCTGCAAAATTTCATCTTTGCTTTTGAAGTCCGAGAACAGATGTTCTGAAATCTTCATAAATGTTTCTTTGAGGTATTCTCCATCTGTAAATGGCTTCCCATGCTTGACTATTTCCTGAGCAGCCACGAAACTTGCACATGTAGTTGAATTTCCAGTCTTAATCCATTTCTTGAAGTGACTTCTGCTCACATCAGCCTTCTGCATCAGCTCCGAAACGCCCTTTTTTCGCTCCTCTCCCTTGGGATATTTTTTAGCAAAGGCAGAGTGTTTGTTCTCGAAATGTCTCGCAACATTTGACTTTTTGTTGTTTGAAAATTTTTCACCACATATTAAGCAGACTGGTAAACTTGTTTCATCAGCAGTGAAAGCAAAAGAATCTGCCCACTTAGCATTAAACGTTCTGTTATCTTCAGAAATTTTCCTTTTCTTGGATTTATCCATCATTTATTTACCTTCCCGGCAGGGGTCAAAAATCACGCTGGTAGTGTGCTGGAAAAACGCCGGCTGCCAGACGTGAGGGACGCCAGGAATTCGAATGTCGCACATCGGCGGATGTGACGCATATTTAAACGTAAAAACCGTATAATATATTAAAAATATTAAAAACGTTTAATATTAATGTTACAAGTCTACCATAATCTTCAAATTCAGAATTATATTTTAAAATGAAAAAGAAAAAGAAAAAATATTTTTTTTATAAAATACTCATTATTTTCCAAAGTCACAGGGAGCCACAACAGAAAGATGAAAGAGCCACATGTTGCTCCGGAGCCATGGGTTGCCGACCCCTGTCCTAGACAGTCACTGGGGTCATCCACATGAATATTAAAATCCCCTATTATTATAGTTTGATCAGAATCTAAGACAATAGTCGATAGGAAGTCGGAAAACTCAGTTAAAAATTCTGAATATGGGCCGGGGGGGGGGGGCGATAAATAACTATGAGTAAAACCGGTTTTCGAGTTTTCCTGTTTGGGTGACTTATAGACAATATGATGCTTTCAAAGGACTTATAAGCATTTTTAACTTTAGGGCTGAGAAGGAAGCTAGACTGTGATATTACTGCCAAACCACCTCCTTTCCCTGAAATCCTGGATCTCTGATAGTTAGCATAATTGGGGGGGGGGGGGGTGATTCATTCAATCTAACATAGTCATCCTGTTGGAGCCAAGTTTCTGTTAAGGCTAAAAGACCAAGGTTGTTATAAATGATTAACTCATTGACTAAGAGGGACTTGGAGGAAATAGATCGAATGTTTAATAAACCGCATTTGATTACATCATAATTCTGCTTGTGAGAACTCCTGTCTGTCACTTTAAGGTTTCTATGACGCGCTCCTTTCATTTGTCTTTCAGCACATGAGCTAAAGCTCGAACCTGCTTGACTTTCCCTGCATGGGTTTTGCACCGGCACTAACCCTAAGGGGCTGCACGGTGGCGCAGTGGTTAGCGCTCTTGCCTCATAGCAAGAAGGCCCCGGTTCAAGTCCCGGCTGGGGGACATGAAAAACACAACATCAATGGGGCCTTTCTGTGTGGAGTTTGCATGTTCTCCCCGTGCATGCGTGGGTTTTCTCCGGGATCTCCGGCTTCCTCCCACTGTCCAAAAACATGCTTCATAGGTTGATTGGCAACTCTAAATTGTCCATAAGTGTGAGTGTGAGAGTGAATGGATGTGTGATTGAGGATATTCCACCCTGCGACAGACTGGCGACCAGTCCAGGGCATCCCTTGCCTACGCCCAAGTGGCCGGGATAGGCTCCGGCAACCCGTGACCCCGAAAGGGAATAAACGGTCAAGAAGATGAACAAACCCTAAGGGAGGCTCAGAGGAGCGTTTCACACTGCTGCTCTGCGCCCGGGTCTCGTCTCTGGATTGTCAGGTTGACAGACTAAGGCTAGCAGAAATGTTTCTAGAAAGAAGAGCGGCACCGTCCCGGGTGGGATGGACGCGTCTCTCCGCATGAGACCGGGCTTCCCCCAAAACGCGCTCCAGTTATCCACAAAACCAACGCCGTTTTCTGGGCACCATCTAGAAAGCCAGCGGTTAAATGATGAAAAGCGGCTGTACATTTCATCATTGACTAAGTTCGGCAGGGGACCAGAGAAAATTACAGTGTCGGACATCGTCTTAGCCAGTTTACACACTGAAGATATGTTTGACTTAACCACCTCTGATTGTCTCCGTCGGGCATCATTACCGCCTGCGTGAATCACGACTCGACGGAACCTGGACTTACTCTGAGCTAACATCCTAAGGTTCCCCTCGATGTCACCAACTTTGGCCCCCGGATAACACCTGACTGTAGCCACTGGGAGCTCCACGTTTCTAACTTCAGAAGAGCCTATAACCAGAGTTGAGGGTTCAGCGGGTGTGTCGCTGAGGGGGAGAACCTATTACTAACGTGGAGTCTCGGGTGCTCTAAGTCTTTGCATTTAGCACTATGTTTCCTCCCAACCGGTACAAACCCCTGACTGTCTCCCGGCTGTTGGGAGGGCACTGGGGTGCTAACTAAGTTAGCCCTGGTAGCGCGGCCCGCGCTACGAGTAACGACTTGGCTAGCCGGCTTAGCTTCCACTGTGCGGAGCCGCGCTTCTAACTGCTCCAGCCTGGCCTCCAAGTCTAACACAAGACTACACTTAACACACCTACCACTATCTTCACTAAAGGAGGCAGGATCATCACTAAACATATGGCACATGGGGCAGGAGAGAGGAGGAGACGCGGAAAGAGTGGTGGCCATGCTAGGTTGTAAGCTAAGGCTAGCGGTGTTTAGGTAGAAAAAGAGAAGTGGTTTATTTAGCAAAATGAGAAAGTGAACAGCAAGCGGTTTAACAGTAGTGTATTCGCTACTATAAAGTGCTAGATGTGAATATTAACCCAGATAACCGTGAGTAAGCAATAGTAGTCAGGCTAATGCCAAACAAGAGAACAGCCGTCACACACGACTAGTACTGGGAAAAGCTCACCCGGAAATGACGTCACAGGAAACCGCTTTAGTGTTCAGCCCCAGAATCAATTAAGGCCTGCAGTTCCATAATTTCAGAAGCGTGAATTAATTTAACAGGAACGTAGAGGAAAGCTGTAGCAGCAGAAGAAGCCTCACCCACCCACGGCCTGTCGTCTAGCGGGGGGGCTCCGGAGTTTAACCGCGCACTGCAATGAATAACCTGATGACCGGTCTTTCCACAATAAAAGCACACACCTTCTATACGACGTCTCTGCCGTTTCTCCAGAGTTAGCTTGGAATGTCCAATCTGCATGGGCTCCTCCCCATGACAGTGGTGAACGTCGGGCATAGAAACCAAAGGAGTGTGTTTGTCATGGCTAGCAGGCTTTAGCAGACCCAGATGCTGGAACCCGGAAGGATACTCGGCAGACAGAATGGTAAGTTCAAAAGATTCTTTAATTCTGGAGGCAGAATTAATAGGGGAGAAATCCACAGGAGCTGGTTGGAGGTTCTTGTGGGTGAACACCGTGGTCCGAGGATCTTCCAGCGAGAAGCCAAGACGAGAGGCAGCGAGAGGTGAGTGCGACCGTAGGTCCAGATGACAGCGAGAGTCCTGAGAGGCAGACAGACAGGGGATTAGACAAGGCAATGAGACTAGAGCGAGATTGTGCATGGGCGGCCAGAGAAGCACCGAGGAGTACAACGAACTAGCGTCAAGTACAGGTCCTGGTCCTCCTTAAGAGCCTGGATCCTGATGGCGCTGATGAGGCACAGCCGTTGTGAACAGGTGGATGAGATGACGAGGGCCCAGCCGGGGGCACCGTGACAGTGTTGCGGATCCTGTAGCAGAGATCTAACGGGGCTTTTGCGGGATGGTGGCAGTCTTTCACGTTGCCGCTCTCGTAACCGGGTGTCGGAGCGGAGAGCAGCCGTGACGAGCTCCTCGAACGAATTGGTTTCAGGCTGAGTACACAGGTGATCCTTAATGCTCTCTTTGAGAGATTGATAAAAAACTCCTTTAAGTGCGGGATCCGACCATCCAGCCTCCACCGCCAGGATCCTGAAATCAATGACATGGTCACAAACAGGGCGGTTACGTTGCTTGAGCGCCAGTAGCTTACGTGCGGCCTCCTCTTGCTTTTAGGGTCAGTCAAAAACCAGCTAGAATTCCCCAATGAAATGTTCAAAGGAGAGATGGGATATGGGATTGACCGCCTGGAAAGCCTGAGCCCACTGTAAAGCCTTATTACGAAGAGAGTTAATAATGAGCATAATTTTGCTATGGTCAGAATGGTAGTACCTTGGTGCATGTTGGAATATAAGGCGGCACTGGAGCAAAAACCCGCCACAGTTCTCCACGTAGCCGAAAAACGGCTCGGGTTGTAGGCGGAAGTTCTCCGGGGATGAGGCACCATCGGAAGTGACACTGTTGTTCGGGGCCGGAACCGTTGCCGCTGTAACTGGGGAAGCTAACTGACCAGTAGCGTCCATTAGGGTTGTCTTAAGGCTGTCCAGTCGGCGAAAGAGCTCCTGTTGGGCGGAAGCGATCTGGGACAATGCGTCGGCTTGACGGCCCAAAGCGATGCCTTGTTGACTAATGGCGAAATGGAGTCCTTCAGGGTCAGCTGGGTCAGGAATAGACAAAAGGCAGCAGCTGAAGTTGCCCCAAATGAAGCTGCCTTAGAAGTTCAACTGGAACAAGAAAATCGAACAAGGGAAATTGAAAAACAAGAAGGAGAAATTGCACAGAAACGAGAGCTGGAAACAAAGCACAGAGAAGTGGATCGACTGGAAACAATCAAAAGGCTTCAAGCTGCTGAAGCATGACAAAGAGTATATGAGCAGAGTGAAAGTTCAGATGAAGACACGCATGATGTGCTCCACCAGCAAACCTCTGGTAAGGAAAAAAGGGTTAAATCAGAAGCCAGTAGCTTACCCCTCAGACCTCCTTTCGCAACTCAAAATGTGATCTCCACTCCAGAAGTAAACACAACAGAGCTGCTAAGAGCCTTCGCAGAATCTCTCAACGCAAGTTGTCTCCCAGTCCCAGAGCCAACTATATTCAATGGTGACCCACTCAGATACAATGACTGGAAGATTTCATTTCTGACTCTTGTTGACAGGAAAGCTTTACCAGCCGAAGAGAAGACATACTATTTGCGGAAGTATGTAAGTGGACCTGCCACGAAAGCCATAGAAAGTTACTTTTTGCTGGGTACAGAATCTGCCTACAATTCAGCATGGACAGTTCTTGAAGACAGGTATGGCAATCCATTCCTCATTGCTAAGGCAAACTTGACGCATGGCCAAAGATCAGTTCCAAGGGTAGTGTGGAACTTCAAGAATACGCTGACTTTCTTCGCAGTTGTAATGCAGCCATGCCACACATCAAAAGTCTCGAAGTACTAATTGACTGCAATGAAAACCAAAAAATGCTTGCAAAACTTCCTGACTGGCTCACATCAAGGTGGAACAGAAAGGTTACAGAAGTCCAAGAACAGAGCAACATATTTCCAAGTTTCAGCGATTTTGTTGCGTTCATCTCATGTGAAGCCAAAATTGCATGTAATCCCATAACTTACCTCTATGCTCTGAAACCAAGAGAAAATGAGAAAACAAAGGTACAAACAACCAGGACTCATGGCGCAAAGGTCATGGCACTGAACTCCAATGAAAGGGCTGTCAGTTTAAGCTGTGTCTATTGTGAGAAAGCAGGTCACAGTCTGCAGAAATGTTTCAAATTCATGAATGAGAACATTGGAGAAAGACTGAAGTTTGCACAACAGAAGAAGTTATGCTTTGGCTGTTTGAAATTGGGCCATCGCTCCAAGGATTGTCACAACAGAGAAACCTGTGACACATGTAAGAAAAAAACATCCAACATGTCTTCACGACACACGCACTAAAGAAGAGCGAACTCAGACAAAGAACAATGAAGCAAGGAGCACTGATAAAACAAAACAAAGGAAACAAGATTCAACACTACAAGACACCAATTTCAAAACAAACAAGTGAAGCAACTTCTAATGCAGAATGTCAAGGATACTCACACATCCTCTATTGTTCCTGTGTGGGTTTCAGCTGAAAGTGAGCCAGAGCCTGAAGTTCTAGTGTATGCACTTCTTGATACACAGAGCGACACGACCTTCATTTTACAGGAAACTGCAAGAGCCTTGCACACTGTAAATGAGGTAGTTCAGCTAAGGCTTACTACAATGTCATCAAGAAATACTCTTGTTACCTGTCACAAGCTCTCTGGTTTACAAGTAAGAGGATTTTACTCAAATCAGATCATCCCTCTGCCAGTAACGTATGCCAGAGACTTCATTCCAGCGAATCGGGATCACATTCCAACACCAGCAACTGCCAAGGCATGGCCCCATCTTGAACACATTGCAGATGAAATCGCTCCACTCCAAAGTTGTGATGTTGGTCTTCTGATTGGTTATAACTGCCCACAAGCACTCATACCCTGTCAAGTGGTTTCTGGCAGCCCTTTGGACAAAAAACTGATCTGGGCTGGAGTATCGTGGGCTTTGGCAATCCATGTCTTGATTACGGTGATGCCTTTGGAGTAAGCCACAAAGTCATTGTGAATCAAGTGGTTCCAGGTGTTCAACCATCTTCAAGGTTCACCAATGAAGTGCATTACGTGTGCAGAACTCAAATAAAGGAAATGGTCTCACCTGCTAATGTAATCAGGCTGCTGCTGAAGTCTGACTTCGCGGAAAGAGCTGCAGAAGATGTTAAGATCTCCCAAGAAGATCTCAGGTTTCTGACAAAGATGAAGGAAGGCATCACGCTCAAGGAGGATGGACATTTTGAGATGCCACTTCCATTTAAGAGTGACAAACCTAACTTACCTGACAACAAATCATGTGCCATACATAGGCTCAGATGTTTGGAAAGAAAGTTGAGAAGAAACAAGCAATACTACATGGATTACAAGACGTTCATGGAAGAAATCATCGCTCACGGCGACACTGAAAAGGTTGTGTCGTTTCCGCAGAAGCCCAGTGGCTATAATGTGTGATATTGAACGCATGTTTCACCAGTTTCACATGTGTGCTGCTGACCAAAACTACCTATGGTTCTTATGGTGGGAGAACGGTGACCTCGACACCCCATTTACCATCTACAGAATAAAAGTTCATCTGTTCGGTGCGGCATCTTCTCCAGGCTGCGCCAACGGCCTCAAACATCTGGCAGCTGAAGGAGAAGGACGCTTCAGTAAGGAAACAGTGAAGTTTATAAAAGCGAACTTTTATGTCGACGATGGCTTAGCAAGTGTTGATACGGAAAGCCAAGCAGTACAGTTAGTCAAAGAGGCACGTGAACTCTGCACCACAGGCAAACTTCGATTACACAAGTTCATATCAAACAGCACAAAGGTCTTGGCTTCACTTCCAAAGACAGAATGTTTAGTATCTGCCAAAAATAAGGACATGGCATTGAGTGAAATCCACATAGAGAGAGCACTAAGCCTGCAATGGTGTGTGGAATCAGACCAGTTCCAGTTCAGAGTGACTGTTAAGGAAAATCCACTCACTCGAAGAGGAGTTTTATCCACTGTTGCCTCTGTGTTCGATCCACTTGGATTTGTGTCACCCTTCATCCTGCTAGGAAAGCAGATCCTGCAGCAGATGTGTCGAGTTGAACTCAGCTGGGATGACATCTTACCTGAAAATCTTCAACCTCAGTGGGAATCTTGGCTGCTTGATCTAAGGAATTTGGCAAAGGTAAAGATTCAAAGATGCTACACTCCAAATAACTTCAAGGCAGAGCATTATGAACTGCACCATTTCTCTGACGCCAGTGCATCTGGATACGGCATGTGTACCTACCTCAGAGCAGTAAGCACATCTGGTGAAGTCCACTGTTCTTTGGTGATGGGAAGATTCCACCATCGAAAGTTACAACCAATCCCCAACTAGAGTTGTCATCTGCTGTAGTTGCTGTTCGCACTGGTGATATGCTGAAAAAGGAACTGGAAGTTGAAATTTTGCAAGAAACCTACTTGACCGATTCAAAGGGCTAGGATACATTGCGAACGAAGCCAGGAGGTTCCATGTTTTTGTTGCAAAAAGAGTTGAACGTACAGTAAACCCTTGTTTTTCGCGGGGGTTACGTTCCAAAAGGAATCCGTGATAGGCAAAATCCGTGAAGTAGAATTCTCTAATTTTTAACAAGTATGATACAATTAAGTCCTCTATTATACATTGAAAAGAAAGATCAAACAATTTTACAGGCTCAAGCACTTGTTTCACAAATAAAAGTACTTTAGAAACGTTTTTTCAACAAATAACTTCTGTACTGTCAAATTATAATTTTAATCATCAATGTGAACAGAAGGCTTCAAATCGCGGAGATAAGCCCCGCCCACCGCGACCCGAGAGTAATTGAATTAAACGGGAGAAAATTAAAAATGATAATAAAAAAAAATACAAAGTACAGTGGGACAAATAGTGACTCAGGTGTATTTCACTGCTCTTCATACTGAGCCTCTGCATCCTGACTGCTGTTTTAGAGAAACTCGAAATTGCAAGATAATTTGCACATACGTGTTGTAAATTTGGCGAGCTGATTTACGTACGTGTACATATTAAACTGCAACGTTATTGACGCACAGGTAGAGAAAAAGCGGAGTGACTATTTAGCCAATCAGAATGCAGAACACAATGCACGATGCAAATCCGTGAAGTAGCGAAACCGTGAAAAGTAAACCGCGTTATAGCAAGGGATCACTGTATTAAACAAAGCACAGAGCCTGCACAGTGCAGGTATGTGGCGTCCGAAGAGAACCCGGCAGACCATGCCTCTAGAGGTCTTACAGCTGAACAACTTATAGCCTCAAACTGGTTTCAAGGTCCAGATTTTCTCTGGCAGAAGGTCATTCCCAGTGGTGAGATCAAGGTGGGAGAGATATCAAGCAATGATCCGGAAGTCAAGAAGGTTCAGGTGCTCAAGACACAAGCCAGAGAACAAAGATCTCTTCTGGATCACATACACAAGTTTATCAGACTGGTCAAGAATGATCAAAGCCATTGCTAGACTCAAGCGCCTTGCAAAGGAAGTGAGGGAACGCAAGACAAGATCTTGTGAAGTCAGTAATGTGGAAGAAAGAAGGGAAGGAGAGCTGACAGTTATCAGAATGGTTCAAGATGCTGCCTTCTCGCATGAAATAAAGTCCCTTCAAAATCCCACATCAATCCAAATCAAAGATATTGTCAATAAGTTACATAAATTGAGTGCATTTCTGGATGACCAAGGCTCACTTCGAGTTGGAGGACGTCTCAAGCATGCTGCTTTACATTCTAATATCAAGCATCCAGTTATCTTACCAAGAGACAGCCATGTGTCAATGTTACTCATCAAGCATAACCATGAGAAAACATACCATCAGGAACGAGGGATCACTATGAATGGGCTACGCACAAGTGGATATTGGATCCTTGGGTGCAGCAAGGTTGTATCTTCTTATATCCACAGATGTGTCAAATGCAGAAAGTTCAGGAGATGCACAGAACAGCAGAAAATGGCAGACCTCCCGGAAGATCGGATAGAGACTACTCCACCAATCACCTACTGTGGGATGGACTGCTTTGGTCCTTTTTATGTCAAGGAAGGCAGGAAGGAGCTAAAGCGCTACGGCTTGTTAATCACCTCCATGTGCTCAAGAGCAGTGCACATAGAAATGCTTGATGATTTAACCACCGATGCCTTCATCAATGCACTGCGTGCATTCATCCCCATAAGAGGCTCAGTTCGTCAGATAAGATGCGATCAGGGTACAAACTTTGTCGGTGCAAGAAATGAGTTTGCAGAGACATTCAAGGAAATGGACCAAATCAAGCTGGAAAATCTGGAATGCGAGTTTCTCATGAACACCCCAGCTTCAACTCATATGGGTGGTGTCTGGAGACGACAAATCCGCACCATAAGAAGTGTTCTGTCATCCATCCTTGAACAATCAGCTAAACAAATTGACAGCTCCTCCCTAAGAACTTTCCTTTATGAAGTCATGGCAGTGATAAATAGTCAAAGAAGATCTTTATCTTCAAAGAGGTGGCGTCGTGTTCAACTCCTTGCCAATACCTTTTGGACAAGATGGAAAAAGGAGTACTTGCTGAATCTTCAAAGTAGACAAAAATGGACTAAACAATACCAAAATGCCCAAATCAATGATATTGTACTTTAGAAAGATGAAATAACACCACGAAACCAGTGGAAGTTGGCAAAAGAAACTTCAAAAGAAAAACCAAAAGAAAAGGTCAAGCTACTGATGAGTGATCGCACTCTAGATGAAAAAGGAAAGCGTATCTCCAAACCTGTTTATCTGGAAAGGCCCATTCAGAAGACAGTTGTCCTGTTGGAAACAAATTAAGGAGACTGAACTCTTAATACTCTAAATAAAAGAGTAACAAGTCATATTCCATAATTAGTTCGCATTTCATTGAATATTAAGAATAACTAGTTCATAAGTTTAAAAGCAATATTTAGTTCTATAAATCACAAGTGATTGGTGGGAGTGTAACAGTCCCAAACATTTATGTGTTTACTCTGTTGTTCTAAATTATATTTTAATTTGCGCCATCTAGAGGTGAGAGCATGTGGAACAAAGTTCAATTAAAGTTCCACACGGACTCATTTAACTACACACACAGCTATCAGTGCATTGCTGCAGCCACGTGAAGATCTCCGGTAAGATCGGTAGAAATCACATCGATGAATAACAGAATTATCAATGTAATAATTAGTTTATTGTGTTTATTTAGAAATTTAAAGGAAAGTTGAAGACAAATGAGCATTTAGCCCCTCGCGGATGTCAGCCCACGAGGTTTGTGTGCTTTTATTTGTATACTTTAAGATTCATATTATGTAAGCTGTAGAATTATTTTTTGATGCATATTTGTGTTTTTATTTTGCTGCCAGTTCTCACGGGTTGTGAAGACCAATAAACCCTGTGGTAACGCTTTCTTTTACAGTAAAGTATTTACAGTGTACTTAAGTGGTATTTACATGGTACTTATTGTGTAACTACTGGGTACTTTTTAATGGAATTTACTGGGTACTTACAGTGTGTTTACATGGTACTTTCTATGGGACTTTACTGGGTACTTTTTGTGTCTACTCTGTACTTACATGGTACTTACTGTGTATTTATATGGTACTATTTGGTTCATACCTCTGTGGTCAACTGGGTATTTATAATATTCTTACTGGGTATTTACATGTTGTGCAAACATGTTGTCTTTTATGGTACTTACCACATGTAAGAACAAGGTAAGTACAAATAAAGTTCCTTGACCTTTAGGTCTGCACTCACTGCATGTTTCATGGTATTTACCATGAATTTACCACAGAAACTACCCCTCAAGTACAATGAAACTGGACTGTAAAAGAAAGTCAGCCCTATTTCCACTCAACTACATGGTACTTTCATTACTAAATACTGGGTATGTTCAATTGAATATTACTTGGTACTTACCCCTTAAGTACAATGAAACTGTACTGTAAAAGAAAGTCAGCCCTATTTCCACTCTATTACATGGTACTTTTAGTAGTAAATGCTGGGTATGTTCACGTATTACCATCCCGTACAGTGTACATACACACTTGGTCTTCTGACCTCACCAAATAAGACAATGCTAACTTGTTGGTAAAGGTGAAGTAACTGCATTGTAAAAACATGTTCTGGCCTGATTACTTCTTGTAACATGAGGCAAGTTTAAAGAGAAACAAGACAGCAGTGAAAACAACAATTTTTAATATGAAACACTTCTGCAGCATACAAAACAGTACAAAGGAGCATTCCAAAAAACACATTATTGGCCTGAGGGTCGTGCTTTTTGTCCATCAAAATTCCTTCAGCAGAGTTTGGTAACAGTGCAGGACTTCTTCAGGGTTTGTAACTGCAAGAAAAATCACAACACAAGTTCAAATGAACATAAGAAGCATAACGACTTTGATGAAATGAAAAATACATTTTACTTATTTAATCATTTCTGTAATGAGTTTGATTAATCTCTGTGAATTCTTTATTGCTTTGAGTGCAATGCTTGAAAGTAATCAATTATCCTCATTTATAAAAATGATAGATTATTCACAACTTTATATTTTAGTTACATAAACAAGAACAACAAAAAAGAAATCAATAAAAAAAAAACGAATTTGTTTAGACAAAGAATGTCAAAGTAATGTTTTAATTGGGAATTGCTGTTTGTATTTCTTTATAAGTATTATTCGCACCTACAATTTGCATTAGCATCAAAAAGATAGCAGTGTAAAAGAAAAGGAGAAATAAATAGGCAATTTCAAAGTCAACACAGTTACTCAAAAATATGTTTTCAATTTTCAAACAGTTACCTTCACTGTTGGGTGGTATTGTTGTCTCTATCATATTTGATTAAATAAATAAAAATAAAATAAAAATGGAGATAGAAAAGCTAATGGGGAAAATGCAGTTAAACTCTTGTCCACTTGGTGGATTTAGCTTACTTTAGCTAACTCTCCTGTGGCTTCACAGATTCGTCTGGGATTCTTCTTCACCATAGCTGTAGCGGTAAAAAGACGGAAGTACGTCATCATTATTTTAAATAAACGCCTTTCTTTGATTATCCCAGAAAGACGTACGCTCAGTCAAACGAGCACAGAACCACAGACTTTATCATTTTTAGGCTACGTGCTTGTTTTACAGGTGCCCCTCTCCTGGTAAGTAACAACAATGTTTGTAGATTTTCATTACAAACTTTGAAAATTTTTAGATTTTGAAATAACTGAAATTATTGCAGTAAGGCAGACATGCTCTTACGTCACGTTTCAAACACAGAGAGAGCGGCTTGAAATCTATATATGATTTCAATGAAAAATATAAAGTTTGATCAGTCCTGCACTGTTACCAAACTCTGCTGAAGGAATTTTGATGGACAAAAAGCACGACCCTCAGGCCAATAATGTGTTTTTTGGAATGCTCCTTTGTACTGTTATGTACTTAAAACAAATTTTATTGGGATGACACTTTGCATGCTGCAGACATGTATCATATTAAAGATTGTTGTTTTCACTGCTGTCTTGTTTCTCTTTAAATTTGCCTCATGTTACAAGAAGTAATCAGGCCTTTACCAACAAGTTAGCATTGTCTCATTTGGTGAGGTCAGAAGACCAAGTGTGTATGTACACTGTATGGCAGGGGTCGGGAACCTATGGCTCGCGAGCCATATAAGGCTCTTTTGATGGTCACATATGGCTCGCGGACAAATCTTTGATTATAAAATCTTTTTTTCTTTAGACCAGTCTTTCTTGGGCACGATGCCAGAGAGGCGCCCAGTAGTAGCGGTGCTTGGAGAGAAAAATGTGTGCCAGCACTATCAGTTACTATTATCTATTATATCACAGTTTGTACCAGCCTGAAACCTGTGAATTGCCGTGCCGCAACTGCGCGCTCCCGTCTCTGAGAAAGAGTGCGCAGTTGAAGGGACGGGATGTGTGAGCAGGGGGGGGGGTTAGTGAATCGCGCACATATTGTCATAATTTAAAACACGCTGCCTGTCAGATACTGCAGCGTGAGTGTGTGTTTGGCTCTACGTATGCATGTGAGCAGTCTTTCTCACATCTAAAGAAAATTCAGACCAACCTACCATCACGTTTAGGGGATGGAAGTCTCAACGCCTGCATGAAGCTGAAACTCACCACATTTCAACCGGACTAGACCATGATGATCAGCAAAACCACCAGGCAGCACCAGAAGTCACATTAATGCTAAGAAATACTCATCATTTATTAGCAACAGCATAACTATGTTATTGAAAAGAATCCACAGACTTATTGTCCTTTAAAAATGTTGAAATTACATCAAATGCACACATTCACTTGTATATTTAGTTTTAAACATTGTAGCGGACTGAGTTGAACTGTGCTGTTGGAACGCGTTATAAGTTCCGGAGTTCATTGAACACATCATGGGGAGATCTGATTGGCCATCAGTTGTGTCGCTCAGCCTGTCGTTGGGTGGTTTGGACCAATGGGGTTCAGCTATGGGCCGAATAAGGAAATAGGAGGGCTGATGCGGGAGCAGGGGAATATAAAATCGGGAGAAGCGCTATAGTCTCGGCGGGAGAGATTCAATAGTTGCTGGATTAATTGTACGGCGTTTTTTGCTGTCTACAGTAACCAGAATAAAGAACCTTAAAAGAGGTTAAGTCTCTGTGCCTCTGTGTGGGAAAGGGACGCTACATTATTGTATGGCTCTTTCGAAATTACATTTTAAAATATGTGGCGTTTATGGCTCTCTTGGCCAAAAAGGTTCCCGACCCCTGCTGTATGGGAAGGTAATACGTGTACATACCCAGCATTTACTACTGAAAGTACCATGTAATAGAGTGGAAATAGGGCTGACTTTCTTTTACAGTCCAATTTCAGTGTGCTTAAGGGGTAGTTTCTGTGGTAAATACCATGAAACATGCAGTGAGTGCAGACCTAAAGGTCAAGGTACTTTATTTGTACTTACCTTGTTCTTACATGTGGTAAGTACCATAAAAGACACCTTTGCACAACATATAAATACCCAGTAAGAATATTATAAATACCCAGTATGTATCACATAGGTATGAACCAAATAGTACCATATAAATACACAGTAAGTACCATTTAAGTACCCAGTAAAGTACCATGTAAACACACTGTAAGTACCCAGTAAATTCCATAAAGAGTACCATGTAAGTACCCTGAAAGTAACCAGTAGTTACACAAAAAGTACCATGTAAATACCACTTAAGTACACTGTAAGTACTGTACTGTAAAAGAAAGCGTTACCAATGGCTAGAAAGAGCTGGCCTAAAGGACAGCACTGAAGTTTGGAGTGATATTTATGCCACCAAGTTGCACACAAAACTTTCTAAGTTGTATATACAAATATGAAATATTTGCTTTTTTTGCTTTTGAATTTTTATTATTTTTTGCTTTTACATTTTTTTCTGCTTTAAAAAAATATTTGCAAAACAAATGTTTTCGCGTACGTTGTGTCTCATCTCACTTGTTTCCTATCTTTGATTTTGCTCACATAAGTTTCAGTTTAGTGTGACAAAGCTGCCATCAAACGGCCTGCTGATTGGTCTAGATTTTAACCAATTAAATCCCTGTATTTATCTAACATGGTGTCTGGTACCGAGTCTCCAAAGCCGAACCAGCTCTTTGCTTTGATAATCAGACTTTCTTTCTTTTTTTAAACAAAACAGTAAAAGATTTAAAGCACATATTGTTTCATGCTGCACAAATGCTTTGGAGATTAACAGCAGTAATAAGCAAAAGAACGATCACAGTGTCTTTTTTTTTTTTAAAAGCTTGTGTGCTTTTGCCCAAAGTAAAACAGGAAAACTCATGAAAAAAGGTATTTTCTCATTATATTTCAACATTTAATAATGAAATAAAGCAATAGTTCAGCTACAAATCTAAATCGTAATAAAAAATAACTTCCGGCTGGAAAGAGTTGGAGCTCAACTGTTTTTTTCTGTTGCAGACATATCAAACACGTTGGTCACTACACTGTCATAAATAAATACAAAATCCTGTTTATTTTAGCTGCTTTGCTGCTCCTTCTGGGTCTTACCCTGAGATAAATGGCCCAGAATGGTTGAAAACTGCAAAATCGGGTTTGAACTGCACCAATACAAAGTCCATCCCTGTGTCCGAATTACCACCCTAACCCCTATATAGTACACTATATAGTGCAGTCGCTGTTTTGTAGGGCTGTCTGAATCTACAGTTCCAAAATCGAGTGCACTAGAAATTTCTCAGAAGTCAGAAGAAAAACCACTGTGGATCGATGCTCACTAGATTGGCAAATATAGACCACAATGCAATGCATGTAGACCACAATGCATTGCGTATGGACTACAATGCATTGCGTTTGAATTATTTGAAAATGGCGGATGGTTGCGCAAGGAAGACGACTTAAAATGTAAGTATTTTAAGAAGTATCAAGTATCTGTCGTAAAATATATTTGTAAATACGAAATATGACATGTTTAATATGTTATATTCTGGATATCCAACAAAAATATCTAAACATTTGGCATTAGAGTCACATACAGCCTGCATTTGAATGGAATAAAAAAAGCTTCTTGTTAAAATAACAAGCTGCATTTTCTTTTAGGGCCTTCATTCTTATGTGGCAGCCATCGATGCTCCCCACGACATTTTGGAAGGCAGCAGACCCATCAAGCTGCCAGAAAACCAGAGGCGACTTTTGGCAGTGCATTCACACTGGGGAGCTGGATAACCCTGCTCATCAGCTGGAGGATGCGGTCTGCTGTCCTGTGGACAACGTCACTCACAGTGGACTGTGGCATGTCAAAGGCCCTGGCTATCACACTGTAATTTGTGCCACATGCCAGCCAGAAAAGGAACACCAGGACCTCAGTCTACTGTGCTTATGTAGCTCAACAATTCTGACACATTCAAAATAACCCGTTTTTTTTCTAACAAGCCACAGAGCCTCGAATCTGCTGCAGTGTGTGCTCCGTTGAAAAAGCAACAGAGGATCTGCCCTCCAGTGGTTTAAATCCTATTTAAATGGACATTCCTCTCAGTGCGCTCGAGTTAACTATGGAGTCCCACAGGGCTCAGTTGTTGGACCCATCCTGTTTATGCTTTATATGCTACCCCTAGGAAACATAATCAGGAAACACAGCATTAATTTTCATTGTTATGCCGACGATATGCAGATGTATTTATCCATGAAGCCTGACCAGAAGGACAATATAGAGAAACTGAACGCCTGCATCAGAGACATCAAGACCTGGATGACAATTAATTACCTCTTTCTGAATCCAGAAAAAACTGAGCTCATTATACTAGGTCCTAAAAACCTGAGAAATGCTCTGTCTGCTCAGATAGTCTCCCTGGATATAGCCCCCAATTCCACAGTTAGAAACCTTGGGGTTTTATTTGACCAAGATTTATCATTTAAGGCTCACATATCTCAGGCGTGTAGAACTGCCTTTTTCCACCTGCGGAATATTGCTAAGATCAGAAATATACTTTCTAAGAGTGATGCTGAAAAACTCATCCATGCATTTGTTACGTCAAGCCTGGATTACTGTAACTCCTTGTTAGCAGCGTGTCCTAAGAGTTCCTTAAGAAGTCTCCAGCTTGTTCAGAACGCAGCAGCTAGATTGTTAGCTGGAACTAGCAGAAGAGATCACATCACTCCTGTGTTAGTTTCACTTCACTGGATCCCAGTTGATTCTAGAATCAAGTTCAAGATCCTCCTGTTAACCTATAAGGCCTTATTTGGTATGGCCCCGTCCCATATCAAAGACCCCATAGTGCCTTACTATCCAAATACAACACTTCGCTCCCAAAATGCAGGACTGCTTGTGGTTCCTAGAATTAGTAAAAGTACGGTTGGAGGTAGAGCGTTTAGCCACCACGGAATAAACTCCCAGCTCATGGAAGAGAGGCCGACTCAGTTTCTACATTCAAAGTTAGACTGAAAACATTCCTCTTTGGACAGGCTTATTGTCTGACTAGTTAGTATTCAGAGATTATTTAACTTAATGTTAATGTGTTTAAATGAAACTTAATAAGAAGAACAATTAGTTGTTAGTTGGCTGCTAGAAGTTGAAGCTGGGGTAACTATGGTGCACTGGTTCTGTCCTCTTTTCTCATCTGCCTCTACTCTCCTTCTCTTCTCTATTCTTGATTATTATTCATCATTTAGTTCTCCATACCTCTGTTTGGTGCAGTGTGATTCATGTATTGTCCCTCTTTCCCACTCCCCTCCGGGTGAGTGGGAGTGCTTCCAGATTCCAGTTGGCTCATCCGTGCTCCTGTTCCTGACTGTGTACCTCGTCTCTGCTCCTGCTCCTACACATGGCTGTGGATCCAGTCTCCGGCTCGACTCGTGCCCACGACTGTCCCCCCAACTCCATCTGGATGAAGCTTGTCTGTTGGACTGAAACCCTTGTGCTATCTTAGATGACCCCCCCCTTCCATTGACGTGTTCTCCCTACCATGACAAAGGTGGATAAAGGTGGAAAGATTTCATGTAATCCATGGACACCAGTGAAGATCACAAATCATTAAAGAAAAAAGGTTCAGAGCACTGTCTAGTGGGTCTAGATGACCCAACTCCCAATGTTAAAGTGCCTAGGATAGCACAAGGGTTAAATATGTAGTTGTAGCCTTTGATAAGTAATTCTTCTCTAAGAGTTCTGGGAAATCGCCTGTCAATCCTGGGGGAGGATCCCCCCTTCATGTGGGCACCCCTGAGGTTTCTTTGTTTTTTCCGGAGTTTTTTTTAGGAGTTTTCCTTACCGCGAAGGGGGGTCTAAGGGCAGGGATGCCAGTTTAGCTTAGTCAGTTTGTTAGTTCATTTTAGTATTTTCCTATTGAACTTTATGTATTCATGATCCTTTTGAGTTCATGTTTTACTTTTTCAATTACCTATACGAAGCCCATTGAGACGACTGTTGTTGTGAATTCAGGCTATACAAATAACATTGAATTGAAGTGAATAGCTCTTTCCCCCCCGCACTGGATAAAGGATGTAAGGGTTTGTTGGGAGCCCAAAAACTCCAAGACCTTTTGTGCACACACATTGATTACAGGCTAACGAATAACAGGTGAGGATGGTTACCTTTTGCAGTGATCCAAATCCTTTTGTATCAGCTTGCATGCATTTTTTCAGAACAAAATCATCAGGGAATAAAAACGTTTAACAGGATTATTTGGCACGTATCTGTTGTTATTGGAATTAAAAAATGGTAAACAGATTATTTTGACCATGAATGGCTAACCATAACCCTAACCACTAACTATGAGTGGATCAGGATCATTAATATTCTCTAAAAAAATTACCAAAAAAATCATAATTTTTTCCAGGGCATGTAAACTTATGAGCACAACTGTAGATATAACCAGGTCAAAATACCCTTTTCACGTAATGTCAGACAAATGGTGACATCAGAGAGGCAACGCTGATAACTGAACGCCGTTTAACACAATTTTATAGAAATAATAAAAGGCAACCTTACCAATTGTAACAGAACATTTTTACAAAATTTATTTTGTAGATGTCCTACCTAACTGTATTTGTTTTCCTCTCTTAAATTACTCACAAATCAAAATACAAATGTATGATATCTTCCAATATTAGAGGTTCTATCGAAAATATCAAGCTTTCATTGGAGCAGATATTATTTTAACGGGTTTTATTTTACTCATATTTTAAGTGCAATCAAGCGCAAGTATGCAAATTCATGTTGGCCGCACATAGAGGCGCATTGCTACACTGTCCGCACATATTTTAATTGCTAAATTGGCAGAATTTTATTGTTGTTTTAGGGGGAATTTGTTGTTTTATGGGGTCTTTTAGATGATAATTGTAAAAACAGGAGTTGGGTTGGCACAGCGAATATTTTATGTGCTGCTATAAAGCCACATATTTTTAGCTTTCAAAGCAAGCGCAGCCAATAAAAAAAGTTCAGCACTGGCAAAACATACTTAGAAAATTATGTGCAAATAGTCACTTCTGTATTTTTGGCGCCAGTTTCCAAATTATCTCTTTTTCTTCTAAACCAGGTTTGTCCCTTTTGTAGAGTAACCAATTAACCAATGAAGCATGTTTTTGGAGGGTGGGAGGAAGCCGGAGTCCCCGGAGAAAACCCCACACATACACGGGTAGAACATGCAAACTCTGCACAGAAAGGTCCCCCACTGGTGTTCTGTTTCAGGTCCCCTAGCCGGGACTTGAACCTTGGGCCTACTTGCTGTGAGGGAAGAACGTGAACCACACTGGCACTTTGGCATTGCGCCACCGTGCAGCCTCCAATTAATTTGATCATTTTTTTTTTATTTCCTCGCAGATTGTCCAATCTGCAGAAAATCTGAGCAATAGCAAAGGGGAGCATCGTTAGAACCACAGCTTGAGTTTCAGCTGTGATTTAGTAATCTTTTACATATTAATGATCAGAGGCCTCTATTGTGTTTTCTTTTAGAATAAGGCTGTTGCTGTTGTCTTATGAAGGATTATTCTTGTTTATTTTATCCTGCATTTCTTTTTTGCTTCACAACCAAATTGAACCAATAATTAATGCTGTTCCCCTTTTCTTTAGACTCTGGAAATAAAAAAAGCATATTCTTTTGGAGCTGCTTGTGTCTGACACGTCATTCTACACCTGACTACACATTCTGCATTAGCAGTTATTGCGTCTGAAAAGAAATCCACGTGCAATAAGCCACTGACTCAAAAGACTACACTTTATTGGAAACCTTGGAAATACAAAAAGGGAAAAATGTCTTAAAAAGACGAGGCTTAAGCGGTTTTCCATTCTTTTTTATTTCAATAAAAGGACCTTTCCCCCTTTTGCACTCTTGAAAAGAAGAGTAGATTTACAATACCTATGTAGATTGATGTGGCTACAGTAATCAAGAAAATTAGAATGACTTTAATGTTGAAAGTCATAATTATTTTACACTTCGTTTGAATCTATAATTTGGCATTATTCTGCCCAAGATCACAGATTACATGACTTCTTAAGAACTGCTGGATCTTCTTCCACAAGTGAACTTCAGCTGCTGCATGGGCCCTCGGTTCCCCCCCCCACAGGAGTGCCACTTTTCCAAACATGTGGAAACTGGAGTGGCAGTACGGTCCATAAGGGGGCTCTAGCAAGTGTCCAGCTTTTGGATAACACACACTCTCAAAGTTTTTCTTCCCATGACGCTTCAGCCTCTCCTCCATCTCGATCATGTAAGCTTTACTGTCCCAATTAAGGTCATCCTCTGAGGCCACAAACAGGAAATGTGTGTTTGCTTGTTCAATGGGGATTAAAGTGGCTCTGTTCTCCTCTTTTAGAGGATCATGCATGGTGTACTTTGCAATGAAAGCTCCTGACGGTGTAGGAATTAGTTTCTTGGTGTCAAACATTAAAGCAGGGAGAATTTGTTTTTTCTTATAGAACAGAGGTAACACAGTGTTAGCTGAACAGCCACTGATCCACACCACAGCCTCCACACCCGGGACAAAAGCAGCGAGGGAAAGGGCAACATCTGCTGACTTTGATCTTGAAATAATACCAATCTGTTTACTGCCCACCTGCAATCAAAGTAGAAGATAAGACACATAAATAAAATGATGCTAACATTTAATGTAAATTGTGGAAATAGCATGCACATTTGTGAAAAACACTTATTGCGCATGTGTGAAACATTTAATGTGCATTTGTAAAACAAAATGTGTGCATTTTCAAATTTATATTGTGTAAGATTACAGTTGTGAATCAAAGCGAGTGTATTTGTGAAAAAAAGGTTGTGTGCATTTCTGATTATTGAGACTAAATTAACCTCATAGATTACAATTTCTGAGAATAAACAGTCTTTTTTCATATGTGAGGTGCACCTCATTATGCGACGCATGAAGGAAAAGAACACAGTCTCATAATGATACATGACAACACTACCCAGAATGCAAAGGGGACCAAGAGGCAGCCAATTGGAAGGAGGACTGACAAGAAGTCTTTCTAGGGAACTGTGTTGTTATTTACGACGGAGTTTTAGGGCCACGGTGAGGAAAAAAAATTCTGGCCAACTTGACGAGTTTTTTCTCATGATGACGAGATTAATGTCTCCATGACGACAAAAAACTCGACAAAGTTTTGAGAAAAAACTTGTGTCGAGATAAAAGTCGAAATAAGGTTTCGAGATTAAAGTCGCAATGTTGCCAGTCTTTCAGGAGTATTCAGTGTTATGTTATCTCGTAAATTTAAGAGATAAAAACTCGTAAATTTAGAAGAAAAAACTCACGAATTGACAAAATTTTAAGTCTTAATTTTATAAGAAAAAACTCGTAAATTTACGAGATTCAAGTGGAAGTGAGCATGCGGAGCAGCAGGTGAATGACGCGCAGCAACAGAGCAGACCGACTAAACTTGGTGGAACAGGTGATCTGAATGTATTGATAACGTTCCAAATGTCTGGAAGCTCATTTGTTTGATTAATTAAAGTTTTATTCATTGATGGGTGGTTTTCCAGGATCTCTGTAGCCCCATGAATCCGTCGGTATCCCTGCAGCCATCCACTTCAATCCTTTCTTTCTCCACCAAAGACCAGATCTCTACGTCTGTGTGACGCTTCCGTCAAAAGGAGGAGCACTTTTTTGGCATTTTCAAAGTTCTAATGCTGATATAACTGACTATTTTCATTCATCTATTGTTTTATGCTGAAACGGGACGCTTTATCGACAGGAGTGGGCGTATGTAACACTGTTTACTTCCGCATTGGTGTTCGGATGACAGGTTCATGACGTAATGTAACAGATGAACTTCGGGTTATGTGAATTAAAAGGAGAATAAAGTCTGCAGCGGTTTTCTACACCCAAACGTTTCTCTGAGCTCCTTATTTTACATATGAAAAATTCGGAAAGCCGACTACACTGACAATAATCTGATTTTTAGTCATCAAAAGGTTCAGAATCTCTTTGTTTTAAACCTATAATAATCCTGAAATAAAGCTTCACAAAAGGCTCCACATATTTCATCTTCAAGCTACGCTCCGATAAACAGAAAACTTCTGTGTTTTCTCCTTGTTAATGCACGACTTTTTTCTCGAAGATTTACGAGATTTTAAGTCGTAAATTTATGAGATAAAAACTCGTAAATTTATGACTTTTTATCTCCCAAATTTACGAAACTTTATTTCGACTTTTATCTCGACACAATGAGTTTTTTCTCGAAACTTTGTGTCGAGTTTTTTCTTGTCATGGCGACATTAATCTCGTCATGACGAGAAAAAACTCGTCACGTTGATACTGTATCTGGAATAATGTTGATACTGTATCTGGAATAATGTATGTAAAGTAAAACATAATAGGGTTGGAATTATATGGGTTTGTTTCCTCCCATTTCCCTTTAAGCAATAATCAAACTGCACCTGACACATTTAATACTTAACCATTTAATATTGGAGCTTTAGATCTAGTGTTTTCTTTAACTACCTGTACCTCAGTGACCTGCGGTGAGGTTGATGGCTGGTCAGGCACTATTTCCTTTGGATTTAGATGTACAATGAAAGAACTGAATATTTCACCATTTATCCAACAGCAGCTAACAGCTTATAAAATACACGCAAGAACATATTTGTCCAATAGAGAATATGTATTTTATATGCATGGATAGAACACTCTTCTTGTGTATAAATTATTCATATGTCTTCTTTCTCTTTCGGCTTTTTCCCCATCGGGGGTCGCCACAGCGAACAAGTCGCATGGTTTACTTAGCAATGTTTTACGCTGGATGCCCTTCCTGACGCAACCTTCTCAAAGCAACCGGGCTTGGGACCGGCAGAGAAGTAGAGAAGGGAACAGGGAGCAGCCCGGATTCGAACCCAGGTTTCACGGACGGAAGGCGCCGCAAACCAGCACGAGCTAAACCAGCTCCCTATAAATTATTCATATGTACTGTAAACAAATTAAAGTATACAGATGTGTTCAGCACACATTTGACCCTTAGTAACTATTTCTGGTATTTTTCCAACTTCAAATTCTGGTGCTTTAATCAGTGTTATCAAATATTGTCTGTAAAAATTATCATATAAATAAAATAAATGATTTTTCTCACATTTTTATCCACTTACTCCCATGTTATTTAAAAAAAGAAAACATTGAAAAACATGTTTGAGCTTACTTTTTGAGTCTGTCCACCGTTCTTTCTCCACAAAAAGCTATATGGTCTGTTGGAAAAGTCTTCCTTATTTATGAGGGGCCGTATAAGACATTATTTATTCTGAACCATTCACATTCATACATTCTTGCTCTCACATTCATATATACTCTCTTACGCATACATATATTCTTACTTGCACTTACATGTATTCTCACTTGCGCATCCATATATTCTCTCTCTCGCATGCATATATATTACCTTACACATACATACATTCTCACTCTCATTGTCACTCTTAAAAAATAATATATGTATGTGAAAGACGAGTATATATGTGCGTGTGAGGAAAAGTATATATATGCGTGTGAGAGAGGAGTATGCATGAAAAGGAAGTGACTTTGCATGAAAAGGAAGAACCTTGGCATGAAAAGGAAGTGACTTTGCATGAAAAGGAAGTGACTTTGCATGAAAAGGAAGGCAGATGATTTCTCGTGCTCTGATTGGACGAGAGGCCGCCACCTCCCATTTTGAACAGACGCTAACATGAACTAGCAAGAAGGAGCCACTGGGGTCCTGCAGCAGGCCATCGGAACCTTAAGAAATATTTTATCTTCACCTCACCGTTGCCTTTTTTAAGACATGACAGCTGGTTTTCCCACATTTATATGTAGTTATGGATCGAAAACAAGAGGAATTTGTTTTAATGTAAATTCGTGTTCCTGCCTCTACAGGAAGTGTCGCCTATAATTCACGTAAATAATTAATAAATTATTGTAAAAATAATAAATAATTCAAACAATTAATAATTCGTAATTAATTCTTAATAATTAATTAATAATAAGCCATAATTCATAGTAATTGATTAATAATAAGCCATAATTCATAATAATAATTCGCCCATAATTCACGCCCGTAAATCACACAAAGGTTCCGTTTACAACCACCCTTCGGTGGCCAGTTTTTAATGTTTAAAAAGACCTAAACATAGTATTCAAGACCTGGATGACAATTAATTACCTCCACTTGAACCCAGAAAAAACTGAGGTCATTATACTTGGACCTAAAAACCTCAGAGATGCTCTGTCTGCTCAGATAGTCTCCTTGGATGGCATAGGTATAGCCCCCAATTCCACAGTTAGAAACCTTGGGGTTTTATTTGACCAGGATTTATCATTTAAGGCTCACATATCTCAGGCGTGTAGAACTGCCTTTTTTCATCTGCGGAATATTGCTAAGATCAGAAATATACTTTCTAAGAGTGATGCTGAAAAACTCATCCATGCATTTGTTACGTCAAGGCTGGATTACTGTAACTCCTTGTTAGCAGCGTGTCCTAAGAGTTCCTTAAGAAATCTCCAGCTTGTTCAGAACGCAGCAGCTAGATTGTTAGCTGGAACTA
>CM074500.1:289194-307601 GCA_037389245.1 Oryzias sinensis
TAACACAGGTGAGTTGGGGGTTGTGCATCCAGTCTCCTAAAAACTTTAGCAAACCAATCTCAAAATATTCTAAAAAAAGACAACAGATGAACTTTCTCCTTTCTGAAAATCCAAAATCCAGAAGGATTTTGATATAGCTTTTGTATTGGACTGTGAAGTTTTATCTATCTAAACAGCTAATGAGCATGTATCACACTTGGATTGAACACTCTGAAAAATGTTGGGGTGTAAAAGGCTGACGCTACTGAGGGAATTTACAATAATAGATTACCTGAGACATTGCGGATGTAGTCCAGCATGCAGTCAGGCTTTTTTAAAGGGCGTTTGGTTGTCTCTGAGTCACAGTTGACCAAAAGGATGGCTCCATACCCATTAGGACCCCACTTCCATGAGCCCTGACAGATTTAAATAAACCAGGCATAAAACAAAAGGTTTAATAAATTATTTAAAGGTATAGTAAAGTAAAACTTGTATGAAAGAAAATCAGTAAGCATGTATATACATATATTTATTGATTTTTTAGAAAAAATGTTACTTTGGTGTTGTATTATAGAAATTGGTTTTATGGCTCATAGGCTTCAGTAAATCAGTTTAATTACCCTATGTCTAAAAAAAGCAATAATATTGTAAAACTTAGTTCCTTTGGAATGTTTTAACAGAAAAACCAAAAGTTGAACTCTTGTCAGTTGAAAGGATGTTAACAAAAACTCTTGGGGACCCCCACTTCTCTTGGGCGTCCTCCTCCTGGGCAGTAGTGGCCAGACCCTGCATTGCTCTCTCCTGGACCTCCCGTGGGCTGGTTGGGTGGCTGTCTGGAGTCTGGGGCAGGTCACCCTTTGGGGACCCTGGCTCGTGCCTGGGGTTGGAGTGGGGGGATGCTCAGAACTCCTGGGTGGTGGTGGGCTGCACCTCTGGGGCTGGGTAGTGCTCTCCCGGGGCGAGGCCCCAAGTTGGGCCCCCCAAGTGTGGCAGGGGGGGGCTATTCTTCTGGCCAAGCTGGAGCTTTCACTCTCTGTTCCCCTGTGCCTCCCTGCTCTCTGGCATTGGGGGCCCCTGTGGTGGTTCTGCTCCTGCTGGTCTGGGTGGCAGATGTGATTTCCCGGGGGGGGCGGGGGTGTTCTCTATCTGCTACACCTTGCAGGTGTTGGGCGGTCCTGTCTGCCACTGCTCATACACCAGTCACTCAAGCAAAGGTGCTAGCTCACCTTTGGACAAATAGTTTGCATGACCGAATGAATGTTTCACATGTGCATAAGCATGCGTGAGTGAACGGTAGTTGTATTGTTTACATGTTGACATGTTTGTATGTGAACATTTTTGGAGCCAGCAGGTATGTTTGTAACAGGGGGCGGCTCTGTTGCAGTTGCAGGGCGACCGACCTCTGATCAAATATGGAAGGTTCGATTCCCGCCTTCCCACCCATGTGTCGAAGTGTCCTCGGGTAAGACACTGAACCCCACCATGCCTCTGGTGGAAGGTTGGTGTGTGAATGAATGTGTGAATGGGTGAATGTGGTTATACAAAGCTATACAAGTATACGCCATTTACCATTTGAGTGTGTCCACAGGCCCCACCCCTTTTAGACTTGTTATACATCTAAACCGGACAGTAATGATTATAAACTTCCAGCAACTTGTTGCTTTATGATGCTTTATCACAACCCCCCCCCCCCTCTCTTTAATCACCTTCCTAACCCCCCACCTCTCTCCAACCTCCCTCTCTCTTCTTTTCTTCTCTTCTTTTCCGTCCGGTCCAACAAAAAACAGTTAAAAATATAATTTATATAAATAAAGTTTAGTCTAAAATAAAAGGGGCTAATTCAAATATACTCCTTGTGTGTCAGAAGATTCATAACCCCATGTTGTAACGGTAAAATATGTCCAACATATGAGGCCTTCAGCTGTCAACTGTTTGCTCAGCCGTTGGACAGGACAAGTTAATAAATAAAAAAAAGGTGTTAGCAAAACCTGAAAATATTCCAGGTTTTTTGTTCCTGCACAAAAATGTGTAAATCCTTAGGAGACATGCTGTGTTATTTTTTTACTCTAACCTGCCAAAGCAGAAGATATGTTTTTGTCTTGCTAAACCACTTTCAAGATTTTGGTACAACTACAGACCTTATAGGGGTTGTTTTTCTCCACAATGCCATCCCTGTCAGCATCCACATCCAGAGAAATCTCTGTATGACACATACAATTTCACAATCACACAATGCTTCTGAATTACCTCTCATATAAAATATGGCTCTTTTTAACACATGACACATTTTCATATTTCCAATATCAAACTTACCAACAGCTGTTAAATGCAGAATTGCTACTGCAACAGCATTACTGTCCTCGTTGTAGTAGCGCACTGACAGCTTTCAAGAAAATAGCAGATTGCTTTTATGTACAACAAACATCTTGCATGCAACTAATTCAGAATGAACCTGAGGGATTAGTATTGCCATGACAAATTAAAAAAAATGTGTTCAAAACAAAATAAAAAACTGGGAAAAATCCCACACTTCTTTTGTTTTTGTTTTTTGGTTCATTTTTCCAACTTCATCATTCAGAGCAGTTTATTTTCTGTTCAGATTTATGTCATTGTCAGGTTGTATCATAAGTTTTCTTTCATTAATAAATAATCTTAGCACAAATATACCAAAGTAGAAAGTGTGGATGTACTTAATTCTTTATTCCCAAATAATGGAAGCATTAGTTTAGAAAACAGTAAATAATTATGAAAAACTTTAGCACAAATATATCTTTGCTAAGTAGAACTAGTGGCAGTTTTAAAAATTCGTAAGCTTCATACTTTCATTGTCACTTCTATCAAACTCACCTTGGATTCATTTTCAAATTCACTAGCACGGTCCATGCTGATGAGAAGACTGGTATTACTGTTAAGAGGAATTTGAGACTGATGGGAGGTTTCTGGAGTTGGTGGGCTGATGCTGCAATTAACCTGGGGAGTGCATTTCACAGAAAAGAACTTGGAGCTGGGAGGGGCACTCCTGTCAATGAGAAGAAAATGATTATTGCGTTAATTTGCAGTAAATTTTTAATTTTTAGTTAAAGCAGTGTGATGTTTGGGGAAACAAAATTCCGAGAAATATTGAGACGAGATTGTGAAATCAGTAAAGATTACATAACTCCACAGCAATGAAACAGACATTTTCCTTCAGAATGAGAGATGACAAACATTCGTCAGTGTGAGTTAATCTCATAATGAAACGTAGAATAGTTGTATTATTTCTGCCTATTTAACTGTGCAACTGTGCTGGCCCATTTGTGTCAGGCCCAAAGGCTTTATGATCAGCAGGATGCCACAGATTCAACCTTCTGATGACCAGTATCTTGCCTTGCTGACACCATAGAGTCTCCTCTTTGTTCAAATGCATTTTTAAAAGTTGCTTAGTTGCCAAATAGTCATATATTTTAGACAGTCACTCAATTCACACACATGCACAACAAACACACACACAAGAACATGTTTATTCAAAATGTGGTCAGCTTAAAATCCTTTTTAAACATGGTATAAACTTAAAGCCAATATTGAAAAATGTATCAAGAACATTTTTTTTCAAATAAAGGATGTATGTGTGCCACTTTATGTCATGTTATAATCTTACTGCATTCGAAGTTTAACAACTTTTCTTTAAAAGCGTCTTCCTGTTTTAAACAACATTGTGTTTTGTCTAGGTTTGCGACAGATCACTGTTTCTAATGTGAATATTAGGCAACATAGCAGATATGTGTAACCAAACATCTTGAAAAAAAAGCCTATGAGGAACTTATATTTTTTTCTGCAAAGGGAGTTTTTATCCTTTTTAAATGTAAGAAATTTGGAGATGGAAAATGAAAAGCAGGTTTTTATTTTTTATTTTAATGAATAACAAATAGGCAGATCACAAAAGATGTACCCTTTGGCCATTTTTGCAGACAAAACTCCTACCTCACAGGTGACATTAATTTATGAGATTGTTGAACACCAGGACCTGACAGTATTCACAGAGGCCGTGATGGAATACATCACCTTCTGTATGGGGACTGTCACGGAGGTGAAACACATCCGGGTCTTTCCTAACTAAAAACCCTGGATGACCAAAGAGGTCAGGTTAAAAGGCCGTGACTCTGCCTTTACGTCAGGGAACAAGGATCTGTACAGGACCGCCAGAGCCGACCTGAGGAGAGGGATCAGGAAGGCCAAGTTGGATTACAAAAGAAAAATAGAGGACCACCTCTCCAACAACAACCCTCGGCAGATGTGGCAGGGACTTCAACAGCTGACCAACTTCAGGGGACAGACCAGCACCGAGGAAACACTCCAACGCTGCACTAGTGGAAGAGCTAGTGCCAAAAAAAAGGACTGTATTCTCTTAAAAAACATTGTCCATCATTTATTTTATTTCTAGCAGAGTAGATTAATGTAGTGTCCTGCTCCCTGGTCTTTCCAGATGGAAGATATCAAACCTTCAACTACTGCAGAACTCAGCCATACATGTGGTGACAAGGACCAGCGAGTGGTATTACACCCATTTTAATGCGTAATTCGGGATTGCTTTTAAAGAGTTTTTATTGGTTTATAAATGTTTTTCTGGTCTTGGGCCGCCATATCTATCTGGTGTGATTTTATACTATGAGCTCTCTCATACCTTCAAGTCTTCTGGTACAGGCCTCTTAGTAATGCGAGGCTTCATTCAGTTTTTATGGACCTTGCCTGTGAAACAGCCTCCCAGAGAGCCCCAAGGCTGCAGAGACTGTTCATGTCTTTAAAGGAAGGCCAAAGACCAACAAGCTTTAAAATTTTAGGAATATTGCTATTTAGTATTAAAACTATTTGACATATTCATACTTGTTTTGTTTTTTTACCCATTTGATTTAAACTGTTTATTCACTTTTAGTGATTTATTTCTATCAAATAAGGTTTATTTGTCTAGTTATTAATCTTTGTTTTTACTTTGATTATTTTAGTCAGTTTACATTTTCTTTAAACTCCAGTGTTTTCCTTTGAGGGATCCTCCACTTCAGTGATTATCCCTCCTCAGTGGACAGGGGCTCAAGTATCAAACCAGATTTCTATTTCTACTTGGCATCTTATTTATAAATCATAATGTTGGAATAATGTACATAAGCTATCTCATATTTGCTTTTATTTGCAGAAATGTCTGTGTCCAAATCTTCTTCTCAGGGAGGTGGAGGTGAAACCCTTGGGAGAAGGCGATTATCTTTTTCTTTCCTCCATTCTCTTGGGAACCTGTGTTAGCTGTGTCTAGAATTCTACGAAGGACGTTCTGTGTTGAGTTTATCCATGTGAAAAGGTTTTGCAGGTCCAAAGATGCTGTGGGAACGCTGCAGAAGACAGACATGTCGTAGTTGATGTTTTATAATCCTGCTGCAGCTGTGCTTGCTTGTTCCCCCTCCTTAGAGCTCAGCGCATATGTAAAATAGGGAATCCCGACAAAGTAATAAAAGAGGAGGCAACAGAAATATTGCAGCAGAGCGGAGAGAGATTGTTACTGGGCATTATTCTCTGTTCGTTCTCCTCGTAAAAAGGTACCTTTGTCTCTTGTCTTTCTTTCCTTTATGTTGTTATTCTGATGTTGGAGGTTGTTTTAACCCAACACATAATATGCTGTAAACTGGTTGCTGGCATTGCATGTGTTTTTTAATGCTTTGTGTGTGTGGGCCTTTTTTTTTTAATATGGTTTTATACATTTTCACAATGTAAAGCACTTTAAGTTACATGAATATTGAAAGGTGCTTAACAAATAAAGTTGATTTGATTTGAAAAAAACAATCCTTTGTAATGACATAAGAAATTTGGAGTAGGGCAATGATATGAAGGGCTATTAAATTATTTTGAAAGAGAAATACAGTGGGGCAAAAAAGTATGTAGTCACCCATTACGTTTTCTCACTTATAATTTTGTTCTTTTTTTTAGAAATTTTTGGTGAGAACTCTACTCGTGTTTGGAGGAGAAAGAATGCTGGGTTGCATCCAAAGAACACCATACCTACTGTTAATTATGGGAGTGGAAACATCATGTTCTGGGGCTTTTTTTTTTTCAGCAACAGGACAAGGACGACTAATTCATTATTTATTTTCATTTTATGCATCTTATTTTCAATTTTATGATTTTATATACATGTCTTATGTCTTTAATCTTAGTATCTTATCATGATTTTAGCCCCAGTGTTTCTTGTGGGGATCTTTTCCTCCAGGGCTTGCCGGCTTGGTCAGCGGTTGTTGCTGCAGTTCTTGCCCTTGCTGGGGCAGCTGGGGTCTAATTTTGCAGTTTCACGGCTGTGGAGTGGAATCCGGTGTTGTCCCAGTCTGGGTGGGCGCTGTGGCGATGTTCCAATGGCCGGGCTGGCTCCTGGTATGAAAGGATTCCCAAATACTATTTCCTCACGGCAGAGCCAAGCCATACTTGTTTGCTTATTTATTTATTTATTTAAAATTACATAGTCATTATCTATTGTATGTGGGGGCCATGGGTCATGTGTTTTAACGTTGGGGAGTGGGAAGGGTGGGTTGGGTTTTTACTGTATATTGTGTGTTTTCTGTTTTTAATGTTAAAGCGCTCCGAGCTACACAAAATGCATGAGAAGCGCTACTTTATAAATAAAATTTGATTTGATGTGAAGGAAAGAATGAATGGGACAATGTATCATCAGATTTTGACTGAAAACCTTCCATAATAGCAAGGGCATCGAAGATAAAACGTGGCTGGGTCTTTTGTCATGACAACAATCCCCAAACACACTGCCTGGGTAACGAAGAAGGGGATTTCAAGGTCTTGGAGTGGCCTAGCCAGTCTCCAGAGCTCAACCCCATAGAAAATCTTTGGAGGGAATTAAAAGTCTGTGTTGCCCAAGTGAAGACTTACAGAAAGCATTTGACTGCTGCCATTGCCAACAAAGGGTATGTAACAAAGTATTGAGTTCAGCTTTTGTTATTGACCAAAATACTTATTTTGCACCATCATTTAGAAATAAAGTCTTTAAACAATAGATAATGTTATTTTCTGGATTTTTTTTCTTTCTCATTTTCTCTTTCATTGTTACGACGGAGTTATATGGCCACGGTGAGAAAAAAATTATGGAGGATCATTTTTTTTTCTCGTTAAAAAAGTCGGAATGTCGAGATTAAAGTCAAAATGGCGAGAATAAAGTCGTAATTAATTTCTAAGAAAAAAGCCAAAAGGTTGCTCGAGATAATTAAAGCCGAGTCTAAGAATATTTCAGTCTTCACTTAACAGAATGGCTAGTGTCGGTAAAGTGGAGTTTCAGAATTAAAATAAGGAGCTCAGAAACATGTTTGGGTGTGAAGGACCACAACTTTATGTTCCTTTTCATTTCCATACCCAGAAGTCCATTTGTAACCTTACGTCATGAACCTGTCATGCGCAGAACACCAATGTGGAAGGTAAACAGTGTTATATACATCCTGTCCTCCAGATGACCCGTCCCGTTTCAACATAAAATAATACATGAAAATAGTTTGTTATATTAGCATAAAAATGTTGAAAATGCCTAAAAGTCTGCCTTCTACAGACGGAAGTGTCACAGACTTAAAGATCTTGTCCTTGGTGGAGGAAGAAAGGATTGAAGTGAACGGTCGCAGGGATACCGATGGCTTCTTTAACAGGCTGCAGAGATCCTGCAAGCCACCAATCAATAAATAAAACATTAATAAATCGTAAATCAAACAAATGAGATTCCAATTTGGACTTTATCAATAAACATTCAGCTTACCTGTTCAACTAAGTTTAGTCTGTCTGTTCTGCTGCTGCGTGGTGTTCACTTGCTATAATTCTTGTAAATTTACGACTTTAAATATCCTAATTTTACTTTTATTTATTTATTTCTCCATCATACATAGTTGAGGTATAATGAAAATTACAGACCTCTTTCATCTTTTTAAGTGGGAGAACTTATTATTAACTTATTGGTGCTAAATACTTTTTTGCCACACTGTTCATATATTGTGACAGGCAGACCAGCAAAGAGGAAACGTGTGGTCGGGAGGGAGTTTGTGCATTTAACTTACTTACTCATTGTTTCTGTCCACAAGTATGAGAGGAAGGTGTCTACATTTCCCGATAATCTCCTCCTACAGTCAACATTTAGCGTCATTGATTTATGTAACATGGACTGCTAATCCCTGAATGCTTTTAAGACAGAGTAATGGCCAAATTTCTGCATAGGTGTGGTGCAGTCCTCTGGTTAATAACCACTCGGGTTGCAAAACCCCAGATTTCAGTCATCAAGTCATTTTTCTGTAGGTTGGCCTTTGGCATGGAGTTGGCTATGCAGCAATATTTTATTTATTCAATCCTTTTTTGAACAAAGTACCTACTGTTGACAGATATAAAAACACAATGTTTATTCACCCCACTGTACAAGACTCGTAAATTCGGCCACTATTAATTGTGCACAGTAACAGCTTAAGTTCTAAAAAATACAAAATGTTTTAAACTTTATGTAAATTATCCGAAAATTTTTACGTCATAACCTTTATAATTATAGGACCCTATTCTGAAAATGGCACATTCTCCTGAATTAGGAGCATTGTTTAGTTTAATGTCGGCACTACGTTTTTATCATTAAACTCCGGCTGGGAGTCCAGACTGCAGTCCTCACGTTACCCGAAAAACCAACCGTGTTTCGTATGTTCTTTTCTTACAAAACAGTTGGTTCAACGAGCGGGACCGACAGCTGTACGGGGGTTGTGCGAACCGACAGGTGGAGTACCGGTCCCAGCTCTTCGCTCTGATTGGTCAGTCAGTGGCTCACAGTTTATCACGTGATTATCTATGTACACTCCATCGGTGAGACTTGAGAAGTGGAAGCCAAATCAATCATCACATAAAATAATACTTCTTTTTTTTTTAAGTTCATAGCTCAGCGAATGCAAACACATGAAGTTGTAATCCTTTATCAAGCCTTTGTCTCTGCTTCACCCAGCAGCTGATCGTGTTTCCTTACCTGTAGATGCTCACGTCCAAAGAAGTGCCAACAACATACAGGACATGCTGCGGCATGTTGATGTCCAGACGACATGTCCGATGATGGTCCCGTGCAGCAGCGGGTGGTGCAGCTTTATCAACTTGTTTAAACATGGGGGGGTTCTCGCTGTCTTTGACAAACAACGGCGTGAAGTGCTTCTTGGAAGTTCAATTATATGTTTAATTTGAGCGAAGGAAGAGCCACGCTACTTTACTAATGTCAAGCCAGCCCTCTCTCGTCGGACGGCTGTCAAGTGAGCCCTCTGTCAAAAACAGTGTGCCGCTTTTTTACATACATGGCGGTAAATGCAGGGACGACTTATTTTTAAAGTGAAAGCATAAATTGAAACGCATAACCCCCCCCCCCCCCGATAAAATAAAACCCAGTAGAAATCTGTTAATACAGCATTATTGCCATATGTTGACAATGCTGTAAAATGAAAACTCCTAATTTCCACAGAGTCATTTCACTTCTCACTGAAATGAGATAGCAATAACTCATTCATACCTGATTTGAATTGGGTTTTATTTTGAAATTCCACATCAGATCCATCAGAATTTTTTTTGTGACCTCACCAGGTAGGACACTTTCAGTGAGAAGTGAAATGACTGAGGAAACTAGGAGTTTTTTTCTACACATGTGAACATTATAGTAAATACTTTGTCCTCAATACATTATTTTAATTGGGTCTTGTTTTGAAATTCCACATTAGACATATAAAAATATAAATCTAATCATATATCTGGTGTGTGTGTGTGGGGGGGGGGTAACATAACATTTTAATGTCAGTGTTTTTCACTTTACTTTCACAGTTAAAATGAGTCCTGCTTGCTGTTACCGCAATGTATGTAAAAAAAGCGGCACACTGTTTGTGAGCGAGGGCTCACTTGACAGCCGTTCGTCGAGAGAGGCCTGGCTGGACACCAGTGCATCACTGGAGGAGCGAATCTAAATTCTCATGGGCGGAAACAGAGGATAGACCATCAGCTTTGGCTATCCACAAGCGGTCTTTTTTATTGTGATTCAATTATTGTAAAAATCTAGAGGCTGTTTTGAAAATAACTGAAACTGCGCTACAGCAAGAAAGAAGATCTATAGGAAACAGGGTATTTTATTTATTTATTTAAATGAGTTTAAGTTTAGATCAGGGGTTTGCGACCTATAAAGGTAAACTTTACCGTAAAGGAGCCATTTGAGTCAGTGGCCAAAACCCAGCAAAAGCAGTTCCATCTCACCCTTCAAAAAAATACACTGTATTTATATTTTTGTGGCCAATAAGTCATTAATTTATATTTAAAAAAATAAAGTAGCTTATAGATAATTACAATAGTTTATTTATTTATTTATTTATTTATTTTACAATATTTGAATTACACCAGCGTTGTATTTGTATTACGTTCGTTTTTTACAGCACATACAAGTTCCTTTCAAAATAAAATACATCCTGTGTCAAATAAGATCTTGATTCAATAGATTTATTTGCAATGACACTTTAAGAACTTTACCTCTGAACAAATTCTAGACATAATACAAGAATATGAGTTTATTATTATTTTAACAACAACCCAGTCTGACAATAGTTTTAACCTTTTACCGTCATTTTGCCTAGTGATCTAACCGTTAGATCACTACCGTGTGCATTTTGGAGAAATTATAAAGCTCCCAATGCCTCTTCATTTAGTTTAAAGTCAGCAGAGTTTGACAAAAATCTTTTATTATTTATTTCATTATTATTTATCTATTATTTGTTCAAATTGTTAGTATTTTTCTGTAAAGTCAATTAAACAGCCACAATGGAGGGATGATTTCTCTGGCTCCAGAGCCTCAGGTTGCAGACCCCTGGTCTAGATAATCCCATAATAGTTTTGTCTATTTAATAAATCTTTGCAGCTAGAGACCATTGATAATTCATTGTTAAAAATATATTGTATATGTTTGTCATTTTCTTGAAAAAGGCCCACATTATTTTACCCCCAAAAGATATAACAAAAGTAAACATGTCTTTTTTTGTAGAACATGATGGGTAATTTAGGAGAAGTTGTCTACCCAGTTCTATCCTGTTAGTTTGAGAAAATGCCTCTTTACAAAAACTCATTCATCAATGTGGAGTTAACACTATTGCAGATAATTACATAAGTTTTCTTTTGGAACAGTTCTGTGCAGATATTTGTCTTACAATCACCTGACTAGACTTGAGGAAACAGCCGTCATTAGATCCGCTTTTCTGTAACTTGATCAGTCATTTGGAAGAGGGGGTGTTCAGTGGTCTGCCAAATCTTGTACTGTGAAAGTGCTGTGACACACACAGCTGTTCATGTATGTTAAATGTTTGTTGAAGGAACTCCGTTGAGCCTTAAATGAGTGCTGCTGCTCTTAGTTTGTGCATTCGGAGCACTGATTATTGCAGGTCTGTTTGGTTCAGCTTCATACTGTAAATAGTCCTAGCTATGTGTTTGGAAAACATTTACTATTAATCGAATACTCTGTAGAAATACAGAAAAAAACAAACTTAAAATGTATTTTGCATGCATTTTTGCTTTCTTTAGTTTTCTTCCCAATTGCTTATACTCCAAACAAAAAAGGCTAAATTGAATTTGTTTTCTCTTAGAATTTATTCTGTGACTTTGTTTTTGGGTTTACAAAATCACAGAAAAATGTCATGCCTGGGGAGGGGGGGGTGTAATTGAGTTACGCTTTTGACAGTGAAACTGTAGAACGTACAGTGAGTTATTAAAATCTCATTAGTGCATATCATCGTTTAACATCTTTTTCAGCTAGTTTTTGTAAAGAAAAATGCTTTTCCAGTTGTAACATCCAAAAGATTGAAAGGAGAAAGTCTGCCCTCTTGTGGCTCTTTATTGTTAATGCACAATACAGTGGAACCAGTCCTTAAATGCCAACAACTGCATTTAACACCGAGAACAAATCTTCTTTATGCTCAATCCAAATGATTGGATTTTGCCCTTTATTTTTCAGATGTTTTTAAATATTGTTTTTCTTTTTGACTGTAAATACAGGCGATAGATATTTAATTACAAAACTTCACTGGCAGTTTATTTCTAGCTAAATTATGTTAGAAAAATATGTTAGTTTCCTTTAACATCAGAGAATTCTAAAAAGGTGTTACAGATCGAAACTCATTTTAAAAGAAAAAAAAATTATTTTGCATCATAACTGAAAAATCCTCAAGAATTCAAAGAAAATAAAGAGACGTGTTGGTCAGAAAAAAAATGGAGAACTGAGAGACATATTTCATAAAGCCTCCATTTCATTTTCAATTTTCAAAGCTCCATATTCCACCACTTAAATTGAAAGGGTTTCCTGCGGACGTTGGAGCCACAGTGCACCTCTCCAAGGTTTTTGTGGTAAGAGTAGTAGTCGTCAATGAATGTGCAGTTGAGGCCCAGGCCCCCCATCAGGGAGCACATCTCTGTCTCCAGTGCGCAGCGTCCGTTCACTTTAGGGCCAAACGGCTTGGGGATGCCCAGGTTTTTCCCCAGAACAATCATGTTGACCTGAAAAGGGATTTAACAAAACAATATGGTGTCTGTTGTTTGGTGAGATGATGCAGAGAGTAATAACTTGTAAATTAAAAAAAAAAGAAAGAAAAAGAAACCAAACAGGACCAGTCTAAATGCAAGAAATCTTTGCAAACAAACCATGTCAGGGTAAAGTGCCCCAGCTCTAAACCCTTCCTCCGCCTCCAACTTAAAGAGTATTGGTAGGTCAATGATGTCATCATCATCCAGGCCCAGTTCCTTCTTTAATACATCTCTGTTCCAGTCGATGCAGCTCTAGAAGAGAAGGTGACAAGTACAACACTGCTCTATACAATTTAGATTGCAAGCTGGCATGTTGGTGGGAATTGTAGGCAACATTTTTTATCATAATAAAAAATAATAATAAAAATAAATTGTAAAGGATTTCATTGCTGGTTGTAAATACCAAAACAGTGTTAGTCTTTGCTTTTGTTCTACATACACACCGGGGATGTGATGTGCATTCAAAGTTCACGCTGAGCTCTGGGTGTTGGATACACTTTTTGCCTAATGTGTTCACACTGGACTGTTGCTACTTGATACAAGCCCATGTTATATAATTCCCTCCGGGCACAGCCCACAATTTTGTGCTATCTTAGATGACCCCACCCTTACTTTGACGTGTTTTCCCTACCATGACAAAGGTGGATAAAGGTGGAAAGATTTCATGTAATCCATGGACACCAGAGAAGATCACAAATCATTGAAGAAAAAAGGTTCAGAGGACTGTCTGGTGGGTCTATTTGACCCAACTCCCAATGTTAAAGTGCCTAGGATAGCACAAGGGTTAATTTATCCTCCATGATCAATTTTGAAACGGTTGGTACTTTTGTGTTTTGAAAAGGACGCTACCCATACGTCACTACCAAATCCGAGTCCATGATTGGTCAAAGTTAAACTGGTTTAACTTTCAATGCGTCTTTTGTGCTTAGAGCCCACAAACTGACTTAAAAATTTGTGTGGCAATGTGTATACACAAGAATTTTTAATGCACAAGCCCAAAACGCACATTTCTGTGCTCACATATACAGTTTTCTGGAAATTGGTTGCTTGAACACGTGTTTCCAAGCCTGGTGTGAACCTAGTATCACTTGCAGTTTTCATCTAAGACAATGTAAACATCTCTGCCACTTACCTGAACGTAGTTATTATGACTTTCCAAAACACGGTCACCAAGGATTTCATCCAATGTTATTTGTTGTTCTTTAGGCAACCCTTTTGGAAGAATTTGTTTAGAGTGTCTGATCATTTTTTTATTGCTGGGATTCATATATTTTCCAACAATTTTCAAAATGCTATGAAAGTGAGGACTGTACCATCAAACATCCTGGCTTGTCCGTGTCCATTGTTCTTCAAGTCTTTGAATAATTTGTAGGCTGCATCTGGGCTCGCCAGCAGCAGCCGGAAGCCCTATGACATAAAAAAAACATCCACAGAGGTCATGGCTTGAGTTCTTTCACTGACAGGTAAAAAATAAGGCCATGAAGAATTCAATTGTCTAATGAGCGTTATTTTTGTATTCATTTGATTTTTTACTCATTATTTTAAATTTCTAAACCAGAGTACTTACCTTTCTGTCAGGTGCAGGTACAAAAGTCATGAACTCGTCTACATGCCCAACAACAAGCCAGTCAGAAAACAAGGCGATGGGCTTTTGGACCCTCTGAGCCGACAGGAAGTCCTGAACCACTTTGGTCATGTTTCGTCCATTTTTTGCCCTAACAGGAAAGAAACATGTTTGAGTATGTATGAATACACTTATATGGAAAGCCTTCCTGACATTTAGGGGTGTGTTACTCACGTTGGGAAAGCAACCCCAATGATGATTCTGCCCAGAGGGTATTTTTTTCCGTTCACAGTGACAGGGGGGCTCACCTCCAGATTTCCAAACGAGTCCATCGTGCTCACCTCTTCACTTTGAGGTTCACGTGTCACGTAACCAAAGTCAGGCCCCTGGGGGATGCATGAACATTTTCTTAAAACAATCTGCACTTTGTGAATACTTAATGCAAAAAATGTTTATTTTGTAAAATAAATGTAGTTGTAGAAATGTATGTATTAGAATTTTCAATGAAGAAACGATACATTGGATTATTATTAGAAATAACCAGATGACCACAAAAAATTAAAAGATCCTTCACAAAGTATTTTTGATGAACTGTAGAAAGAGTTGTGCCTAAAGCATGACTTTAATTCATTTTAAACTGTTTGTTGTCTCCAAGAGTTAATAATAAATTAGAGAAGCTCTAGGTTTTACATGTTGCTTTACGATAGAATATGGCCTCTGGTCTTGTCTATTTATTTATTTTTTAGACTTAGATGCCACTGGAGCCCTTCTCAAGTGTAGTGTATTCCAAAAAAATGGTACCTTCTGGGTGAATATCAGGTTGGAATTGGAACCTTTAGCTCCTTTGTTATTAAAGGATTTAATAATTGATTGATCATTTTTACAAGGTTTATAACCACCATTCCCCGCGTTGGACCAAAGGGGTCATGGGCCGTATTTACTTAGCAAAGATAAGGTGTGGTTTCAGGAGTATTACTCAAAGGTTCTATAGAATTCGGAAACCTTATCTTTATTGTTAACCATGTTTGTTATAATGGTAGGGACATTAATGTTTAACCTACTGTAATACTCTATTTTGTCACATTTGGCTCCCTCTCTGAATTGGGTAATGTGGAATAGAGTAGGTGAGAAAAAAAAATCAACTTATATGTGTAAACATGTTAATCTCTTGCTTTTTTTCAAAATCAGCAAGTTTGTTGAAAAAAAAAGATTTGACAGCTGTCAGGAATGATTACAATGATTGAACTACCATAAAAAGACACGATAGTCAGTATTATCCATGTTAAATAAGCAAAGGAGAAGCCCTGTCCCTGTCTGCAAATATCTAGTGTAAAGGACCTTAACAGAGTGGGGCATAAAACACACACCTTAAACAATAAGTTACAGAACTAAATATAAGTGATCAAATAAACGGAGTCAAATATTTGACTTAAGGAGACAAATTTCCTCTCTCGTTTCCTTCTTCTTTTTTCTTCATCTTCTGTGGTTTAAAAATAAATCTGCTCCATTCCCACTGTCTACCACTAAGAAAACTAAAACCAAAAATTTTAAAACAATACATTTCAAAAATCTACAATTATTGGAGAGTTTAATATCAAATACTGAACCAGTTCTCTAAAAAATTCATTTGTACTTATGTAAAGAAAGTCATTTTGTTTCCATTAGCATCAATAAAAGTCTTAATTGACTTCTTACCAGTAGCACTTTACATGGAAAGTTTTTGAGTTCCCTGTCTCTTGGGGAGTCCAGAACAACAGGAAACCGATGATGAGGTGAATCAACAAATCCAAACTCCAACTCATCCTTAAAAAAAAACCGATAAATAAATTAATTAGCGTTTTTCTCATCCTTTTCCCAAATTCTTAGTAGAGGGTACATTTTTACTTTGTTACATACTATTTTTAACAAGGTTTTCATTTGCATCATGTTTGATCCGGTGAGTTTCTGATTCTGTCACTGTTTGGCTTCAAGATGTAAAACTAATCACCCTGTTCCTGTAGGTTCAGTTTCAGTTAGGTCATCATGGCACAATTTAACAAAGAAAATGGAGGAAATAAACACTTTTTAATGTGCCAACATTTCACCGCCGTTAGCTGTAAGACAAACTCTACAAAATGTTCTTACTTGCATCCAGCGGTCTCCTCTGTTCATGACAGGTTCACAAATATTCAGCTTGTAGCCGATCTTTGAAGTGAGGGCTCTTATCTCTTTCAGGAACTGTTGGTTATCAAATGTGCTAACAAAAAAGTCAGACATGCAGTTTTTACTAAAACATTTACTTTTTTTTTAATTTCATAAAAAATTTGATTAAATTGGATTATGGTGAGACCTTTAACATAAAAATCTGGGTTGTAGCACACATGAAACACAGACTTGGTGATGGCAGTTACCAAGTTCTCTGATGACACAGCACTTCTGACCCTACTCCAAGAACCAGAGCTGGACCATGGCAGTGCCATGTCAGATTGCTTAAACTAGTGTGATGATAACCCTTTAAAGTATAATGTGGAGCAAATGAAAGACCTCATAATTGTCTTTAGAAGAACCAAAGTGAACCCTGAGATGAGCTCCTTTCACAGGAAGGAGATTGAAATTGTTGAAAGTTATGAGTACTTGTGTTTGACTCCACTCTCAAATTTGACACAAACTCACACCTGCTAAGACGGCTGGGGCCTTATAAAGTTTGTAATAAAGTCTTATGTATGTTTTAAGAGCTTTCTATCAAGAGTCTTTTAATGTTTTCCTTGGTTTGATGGGTTGGTGACATTGGCTCATCCAGGAGAAGAATGTCAACTTCTTGAGGGAGAGGCATGTGGTTCAGAAAACAAAACAAACACACATCCTGTCCTCCAAAGTTTTAATATTCTCTTTAAGCCATTGTTTTATTGTCCCAGCAAGGAACGTGTCCTACAACATCTTTTATTCCTAATGCCCTAAATCTTTGAATTGAGAGGGGATACACTTTGAAGCAGCACCTGCATTTGTAAGAAATGCAAGTAATTTGTGGAGAGGAGTTTCTGGGAATTCAACAGGGAGCAGAAACAAGTTGTGTCATGCGGTTCTTTAAAATATGTGGCATCACACAACTCTCCGTTTTAAATTCTTTTCTTGGCTTCTCTAATTTTGGGCTTAAGCACCCATACACTCCACTGCACATAAATGGAGACAGGCAGATACCTGTCTAGTTGGGAAGGGAAGTTTCAGGTTTGTGCTTTGACAAAACCACATCTATAGTAAGTATAATGTTGTTTTTTTTTGCAACTCAAATTGCTATTCATGTCTTAAAAGCTCATAATCCTTACTAAAGAAGCTTTTTAAGATCATTTGTTTACAAAATATTTCTTAAACAGACTTTATTAGAGGAAATTTGTCTTTTTTTAGTTATCCAATAACCTGTCAACATCTAAATAGCTTCTCTAGCATCACAGTTGCATGAATTATTTACAAGTCTGCTCTTACCGGCAGACAAACACCTCCTCAGGCTGGAGGGTGTTGGGTGTCATGATCCATGGGGCCACTCTGAACATCACTTTGTCTGTGAAAATGGGAGTCTCAGGAACCGCCTGTTAAAACACAAAAAAACTGAATTCATCTCATTTTCTGTAAGGTAGCATGGCTAACCTAAAAGCATAGATAATAGGACTTTCCTGTGCATAATTTAATTCAATTCAAACAAGAATAATTATGAGGAAGACTTCAACATGATTAATGATGAAATTCCAGGAAAAGCACAAAAAAATGCGTTCTGACTTAAACCGTCTCACCAAACATATTTCTGTTATGTTCTGTGAAAAATGCCATGGATGTCACAAACTCTTTATTAAATAAATACAAAGAGGAGAGATCACATTCGGGTGTGTGCAGATCTTACATCACTAATTGGCTTTAGCAGACTGAGATTAATGGTGACGAGCCCGTCAAAGTCTTTGTCAGGAAAATCGAGACCTTCCACATAGAAGTCCATCTCTGCATTGCCTCCAGGGTAAGGCACCTCCTGAGAAAGGACCTCAGGGCCCAGAACTACTGGATAGTCTTTCACTGTGTTGGTGCTTTCTGCAAAACAAAGAGTGTTCTGAACTGGCAAGACAAGAGGAAGGACAAGAATACACATGTGTTGCAGTGTTTTCAATGACACAAAAATGCTGCAAGTTTTTTTCCAGTTCCCACTAACTAAAAGTGTAGATACACTTCAGCTCACCTGCGTTGTTAACCTGTTTATTGCCAGATTTGGATCCAAAGACACGGATTTTCTCTGAATCTCCTAAACAGATGTGCATCATCAGTTTGTAGCCCTTGGGGAGAC
>CM074500.1:308101-327384 GCA_037389245.1 Oryzias sinensis
TGCATAATCACAATCAAAAGACCTCTACAAAGGCTTTTAGGCTCAATCCGACTTGCCTCCCTACTCTTACGGCTTCTCCCGACCTTCACAAAAAGGTGAATTACTATGGACTACTATGGAAATAATAGTGTCTTCAAATTCTGAAGTTACTACCGCTTGATGACACATAGAGCCATTGCTACCAAGAGCTGGGTATCCCTCTGCCGGTAGGGTGATCCATGTCACACTATGGGCAGAGGAGAAACTCATTTCGTCCTGGGTGAGTTCTGAACCACAGCAGTTTATACTTAGATGTAAATATTGAGTTATTCTTCTTACATGACTCAATCAAAACCAATGTTGTTGTTTTTTCTGAACCCTGGCAGCACACAAACGTAGATGATCGGCAGCTATTTTTGACATCATTAAGCTGTAGTAATGTCCAAATTTCAAGACGCTATTTTCTTTCTATATCTCTGCCTCGGAGAGATAAATGTAGGGGTAGGAACGCAATTCGGATTCTGCCTTAGAATGGCACAAAAGATTAGGGGCATTGATGCAGCTAGCAGTGTCACTGCACTGAAACAGCTCTATGTATACCCATTCAGAGCAGTAATAATACATAATAATGTCACAGGGTATATATGTTGGGCAATTTTTGTGTGAGCTTATCTATTTTAGGCTTGGATACAGATGACATGCCCTCAAGTAAATGCTATAATTGGCCAGAAAGTAGAAAACGCTTGCCGAGATGCATAGCTGGCATGCACCATATTAAACTGATATCATGCACAATGTTTAGGGGGTTGAAAGAAACAACATTGGTCATAAAAATGTAAACCACTTTTTTGTTTTAAATGTAGTTGTTTAGCTCACATGACAGCAGCGGAGACAAACTCGGACCAAATGTACGGTAAGCCAAAGCATCAAACTGGAATTAGAAAGTGCTGCCTCCAAATGAGGCATGTGAACCTATCAGGGAATATTGCATTTTATTTAGAAGGTCACGGAGTTTCACATCCAGCAGAATCCATCCTGCAAAAGTGCTGGGAAAACAACAATTCAATTATATTCTGCCTTGAGTTTGTGGGGAATGTAAAGGTTTTCTATCATGGTCTCTGTGCAAGCTTCTTTTATGTGGAAATGCGCAACAAAAATAAAATACATCTGCCAATTTGGCAAAGGCATTGGTAGAAAACTGCTAAGAACGAAAAAAGTATCTTATTTAATTGCAGGGGTAGACTTACCATTAGGCAAAGGCAGGCGATCGCCTGGAGCCCCCAACTTGCTAGCGGCCCCGAGCTAAACATAATGGACGTTAAATAAATTTTACAACCATTATTATTTAACTCTGTCATAAAAAAACAAAACAAAAAAAAAAACCCACCCTAAATAACCGAACTGGCATAAGACTGATCATGTAAAAGTGTTTGGTCTTACCCCATCCTTTTGCAGCAATGGGATATTCAAGTCAACAGCAAGTCCAGAAACTGGCAAGTTAGCGAACAGAAGCAGCATCGTCAGACTGGGTGGTTTTAAGCTCAATTGAGCGGTTTTCATTCTGACTCTGCAGGCAAAAATTGCTTTGGGTGGATGGACATAATTTGGGTGGGTTTGGGATCGGTTCGGGGAACTTTTTGTTCCTGGTTGAGACACGTTTCAAGCAGGGAAGTGTGATCAGAGAAAAAGGCAGGGGACACGCAGTGCTTCACCGTTAATTCCATATTAACGATAATAAATATGGGTCACGTGTCACAGTCTTTTAAATATTCAGTTGTTAAACTTCTTCTGAAAAAGCCCAGTTTAGATCCTAGCAACTTGGACAAATATAGACCGATATCAAACCTCCCCTTTATTTCAAAAGTCCTCGAAAGAGTTGTAGTTAAGTAGCTTTACTGCCACATACAGGACAACAGCCACTTTGAGGACTTTCAGTTGGGGTTTAGACCTCACCACAGCATGGGAACTGCACTAGTTTGAGTCTCTAATGACTTGTTATTGGCCTTAGAAAAGGGACTACCGTACTTTCTATTCTGGTCCTGTTAGACCTCAGTGCAGCCTTTGACACTATCAACCACAGTATTTTACTCCATAGATTAGAGCATGACATTGGGATCAGAGGATCTGCTCTCCAGGGGTTTAAATCCTATTTATCAGAAAGGTATCAGTTTTTTAATGAAAATGGTCAGTCCTGTCACTGCACTCAAGTTAACTACGGAGTCCCACAGGGCTCAGTTTTAGGATCCATCCTGTTTATGTTTTATATGCTGCCCCTAGGAAACATAATCAGGAAACACAGCATTAATTTTCATTTTTATGCTGACGATACGGAGTTGTATCTATCCATGAATCCTGACCAGAATGACAATATAGAGAAACTCAATGCCTGCATCGGAGACATCAAGAACTTGATGACAATTATTTACCTCCTCCTGAACTCAGAAAAAACTGAGGTCATTATACTAGGTCCTAAAAATCTCAGAGATGCTCTGTCTGATCAGATAGTCTCCTTGGATGGTGTAAGTATAGCCCCCAATTCCAAAGTTAGAACTCTTGGGGTTTTATTTGACCAGGACATATCACGTAAGGCTCACATATCTCAGGCATGTAGAACTGCCTTTTTTCACCTACGGAATACAGCCAAGATCAGAAATATACTTTCTAAGAGTGATGTTGAAAAACTCATCCATGCATTTGTTACATTGAGACTGGATTACTGTAACTCCTTGTTAGCATCGTGTCCTAAGAGTTCCTTAAGAAGTCTCCAGCTTGTTCAGAATGCAGCAGCTAGATTGTTAGCAGGAAGTAGCAGAAGAGATCACGTCACTCCTGTGTTAGTTTCACTCCATTGGCTCCCAGTTGATTCCAGAATCAAGTTCAAGATCCTCCTGTTAACCTATAAGGCCTTACATGGACTGGCCCGTCCTATATTAAGGACCTCATAGTCCCTTACCATCCAATGAGAACACTTCGCTCGCAAAATGCAGGACTGCTTGTGGTTCCTAGAATTAGTAAAAGTACAGTTGGAGGTAGAGCGTTTAGCCACCAAGCCCCTGTTTTATGGAATAAGCTCCCAGCTCATGTAAGAGAGGCTGATTCAGTTTCTACATTCAAAGTTAGACTGAAAACATTCCTCTTTGGACAGGCTTATTGTCAGACTAGCTAGTATTCAGAGATTATTTATGTGTTTAATTTAACTTAATAACAATAACAATTTGTTTTTAGTAGGCTGCTAGAAGTTGAAGCTGGGGTAACTATGGTGCACTGGGGTTATGTCCTCTTTTCTCATCTACTTCTACCCTTCCTCTCTTCTCTATTTTTGATCATCATTTGTCATTAAGTTCTCCATGCCTCTGTTTGGTGCAGGGCGATTCATGTACTGTCCCTCTTTCCCTCTCCCTTCCTGGGGAGTGGGAGTGCTTCCAGATTCTAGTTGACAGTGTACCTCGCCTAGACTACTGCTCCTACACCTGGCTGTGGATTCTGCCTCTAGTTCGTCTCTGCTCTGTACCTGGCCGTGCAGCTCGTCTCTGCTCCTCCCCCCACACCTGGCTGTGGATCCTGTCTCTGGGTTGATGCCATGCCCCCGGCCGTCCCCCCAACTGCGGCTGAGTGAAGCTCGTCTGCTGGACTTTAAATATGTAGTTGTAGAATTAGATAAGTTAAACCTTCTCTAAGAGTTCTGGTAAATCGCCTGTCCGTCCTGGGGGAGGATCCCTCCTTCATGTGGGCACCCCGGAGGTTTCTTCATTTTTTTCCGGAATCCGTTTTTTTTAAGGAGTTTTTCCTTACCGCAAAGGGGGGTCTAAGGGCAGGGATGCCAGTATAGCTTAGTCAGTTTGTTAGTTCATTTTAGTATTTTCCTATTGAACTCTATGTATTTATGATCCTTTTGATTTTATGTTAAACTTTTTCAGTTACTGATACGAAGCCCATCAAGACGACTGTTGTTGTGAATTTGGGCTGTACAAACAAAATTGAATTGAATTGAATAGAATTGTTATCTTTCTCACCTGTCATTATGAGATATAAAACCTCTAAAAGTAAAAAAAACAAACAACTGTTTTAAATGAATGCTTGCAGAAGAAGTACCAGTACCCTGATAAACATGGTCTGCAAATATTACAGCATAGAATAGACAACTTCAAAAATTCAATTTTAAAGCAGAAGAATGAATTCCAACCTCGGAGCTACCATGGACTACCTTCAGAATATGGATCTTTCATTTTCCATCATAACCATGCAGATCTTTATTTCTGTCAGCTATTAAACCATACAGCGCCTTTTGGACGCCGGATTTCATTGTGTTATTTATTGATTTTTAGTGTTGTTATTGTTAAATATTGCATTCTACTGCTGTACATTATCTATTATTATGTGTTGTTTTTACTATTATCTGCTGCTGTTTGAGCTATGATAACAAAGCAATTTCCCAGTCATGGCATCAATTAATTAAAGTTGTCTCTACTTATGATTAAGTGTAATTTGTGTGGCAAAATTTGCATGTGCATGTGTGGAGATGTATCTCTTTTCTTTTCTTTTTTTTAAATTTTCAAATCACATCACGATTAATTATCCAAGGTTTGATATATCTTTGTGTAGATACATATATTTTTTCCTTTTTTTTTGTATTTTTTGTTTTGGTTGCTTAAAATAAACCAATTCCAAATCCAAATGGGAAAAAAACACTCAAAACACCCAAATTAATTGATGTCTTTGAACAGCCAGTTGACAAGAAGGGAGAAAAAAAATACAGATTTTTGTGATCACACAATGGTTATTACATTTCTTAAAATTTTTTTCTAACTTAATGCTGTTTGTTGAGCGTAATACTTAAAATACTTTACTTATTTTTCCATCCCTTTTTGTAAACATGAAGACAAAATACATCTGATAACCCAAATGCATCTGAGAAACAGAGTGATGAGAACTTTGAACAATACTGAAGATATGTCCTCCAACTAGTAAACCTTATACAGCATTTTCTCCATTAGTGCATTATGTATAATTATTTTGAAATTTTTTTTTCCAAGTTTTGTTTGTTTTGCTGTTTGTTCTCTCCTGTAAAGTCTCTCGTGGACAGAAACATTTGGATTCAGGCAGAGGAATGTATAAAGAAAACCCTACTGAATGGAGGTGGAGTTGTGTGATAGGTTTTACCCTGGAAGTACTGTTTTTCTTGTAGTAACATCACTTCAAGCAATACGTTTTCAGTCATTTCTCTACCCAATTTATCCGTGTATTTACCCTCATTTTTATATTTTCTTTTCCTAGAAAACTAGATATCTTGCTTGACTGGGTCCTGTTATCATGAATTCATGGGCTTCTGGGGGTTTTGCAGGCGTGTGGATGCTGGGTCTCGTTATCTCAGTCTCTGTGCCTTCATTTGTTGGTTTTCTGCTGTGGTCTGATGGATGTTTGTATTGGAACACTGAAATATGTCTCGGTGTGAGAATATGTAGTTACAAATATAACAGTGCTGGACAGGTCAGGGGATTTCCATCACTTGTCTTTAGGAGGTCTCTGCTTAAGAACTGTTTCCACAAAAATCACATATGTGTCCAATAAAAGTTCAAAATTTACAACTATTGATCTACAGAAATGAAGCAGAAAACTGTTCCCTTAAAAGAAGCCAAATTAATATAAATCTGCTAAAATAGCAAGAACGAAAGCAGAATATTGACTTAATTAAAAGACCATATGACTTCAGAACACCGACATATCCAGCAGATTTCACATGTTTTAGTGGCACATTAAAAATATTATTTTTTAGCTTAGCCTCTTAAAAAGGTGGAAATACGAAAATAATTAAATAAACGAAAGAAATCCTTCCAACAACTTTGCGGCTGGGTAGCTCGGTTGGTAAGCTACCATGCAGGAAACCAGGGTTCGATTCCCGGAGGGGAATGAGCTGGGGGGCAATTAGTTAAATTTAATGTTTTGGTCAGAAATATGATTAAATTAAAATAAATAATTAGAATTAGAAAAGAAATGCAACAAAAATATTACGTGTGAGAAATAATAGACTTGGTAGGTTTAAATGTATATTTTTACAAACTTTTTATAAAAATCTCTTTTTTTTTTCCGGTCAGCCTCTTGCCAAAAAGAATTGTTACTCAGAAATAAAAAAAATAAACGAAAAGAAAAATAAATATATAAAGAAATGAAAGTAACCCTTTTACCAAATTAGAAACAACAATTCTAAAACATATTAGGAAAAGGCCCAAAAATAAATATGCTGTGTATGCAAAAAAAGAAAAAGACTTGATGCATTGGAAACATACTTTTTAACATGCTGCAAAACTAGCAAACTAGAAAAATAAAATGTGCAAAAAAAAAATGTTTTTTTTCTTGAATGTTGGAATGAACAGTCACCTGCTCAGGAAGCAAATATTTGCTGAACATTGAAAAATGTTTGTCTGGGGCCCCTCCACGGCATTTTGCAGAGAGACTCTACAGAGTTAGCGGAAAGTTTACAGACTTTTATAAAACTCAAGAAGAGGATGGAGGCAGAGCAAATCAATAAACAACAAGAAAACTCTACAGAGACCAGACAGCCACTGGATGCTCTGGGGAATCTGGAAAAGGACACAGGTTAGAGCTGACCTAACAAGGTCCAAAGTTAACAGTAAATCCTTTCACAGAAGCAAAGCATGGGACATCCATTATTTACAGCAAACTCTCTAGTTAGGCTGACTCAATCATTAGACAGACAGAAACTTGATGACTTTGTCCAAGACTTAGCAGTAATTATGAAATGTGAACATGAATGGCGAGGATAATAATAATAATATCTAAATAGAACTGATTTTTCTGTGCTTTTCCAGACGCTGAAAGCGCTTACAATGCGCTTATAATTCACTTTTCATTCTTACGTAGTGATGGTAAGCTACAGCTGTAGCCCCATCTGCCCTGGGGCAGACTGGCAGAGGCGTGGCTGCCAGTCTGCACCTACGCCTCCTCTGACCATCACCAGGACATTCATACGCATTCACTCACCAGTGGAGCAACACTGGAGGCAGGGAGGGTGTGTCTTACACAACAATATGGATGCAGGGGAATAATCCAGAGAATAGATAAGTCCATATGAATGCTGAAGACAGGTGAGTGGACTTAAGGATTTCTAAAGCTCCGTCCCTTTTATTTCTTTCCATCTTAGTCTGTTTTCTCCCCTCCATCTGGATAAATTTACTCTGCCACCAAACCTTAAGTCTGACTCTGTCAAACATTTATTCAAGCAAGTATTTAATTCACCAGCGCCATATTTGAAAATGTCCGTCCCCTTTGGAAGTTAATAATACTAAACCTAATTTAAAATAATCAAAACGTAAATTCTTTTTCTCATAGGATTGCTTTCGTTTGGACTGTGTGTGTGTGTGCGTGTTTGAGAAGGTCAAACAATTACTAAAAAAACTTCAGAACAATTTACTTTCTGTTTTTTCATAAAGCTACTGATTCAACATTTTGTAAAATTTAGGCAAGACAGGTTGTTGAGAAAAATGTACCAGTATTTAAACAAAAACAAAAATGTCAATCACTCAAATCACTACTAAAGGTGCTCCTCTATTGCTCTGTCCAGAACTTCAAATTCACCTGTCTTCCTTATGATCACATCTCTGACAACATTGGCTTTATTTTCCAGTCATGAAAATGTCTATCCTATGAAGGAGCATTAGGACCACCATAAAAATAAATACAGAATATAAAACATGCACTGTACATTATAAATGCTAACCTTCTGAAAGCTTGGTTGTTATTAACTTTAAGCAGCCTTGCTCAAAAATGGAAGCAGCATTACAGCATGCTAGTTACTGGCTTTTAGGGATCAATTTTAGGATTGATGTTATATTAAAGACCCCAATGCTACCCAAAATAGGGTGACATTTCTTTTCTCCAAAAATTAAAAAGGCATGCTAGAGGGTTAAGATGGAATTACATTACAACAAGCAGGGAATGTTACTGTGTGTAACAGTTTCAATTGCTTTTCCTTTGTGTTTTGTTTTTTTGTTGTTGCTGTATAGATTTGAGTTCACTTCTTGTTTTATTTTGTAAGGTTTCCTGTTTTGTTGTTATTTCAAGTTTTACTTTTGGCTCCCATCTGCCCTGATTGTGTTCACCTGTGTCTCGTTTGTCCGTGTGTATTTAAGTCTTGTCTTTCCGTTACTCTTGTGCGATTCCATAGTTTAATGTTCCTTGACTTCATGTATGCTTGTCAATCAGATTTTGAGTTCCCCTGCCTGATGCAGTGTTTCATAGTTTTGGTCCCTGTTTCCCCTGCAACCTTCCTCCTGCCTCCATCCTCCCTGCGCCTGGGTACATCCTCATTTCCCCATGACATTGTGAGGATTTCTTCAACAAAAACTATATTGTTACAAAAGTCGGTTTGAAATTTAGTTAGAAACAACTTACCAAGAAAAAGAAAATGTAGTGACTTGTGGTTTAAAAAGAAGTGCCCGGGTGTTTTGCACCTTTGCTGAAATGTCTAGATGGGCAAATTTTTGACTTGTGGGCCACAAAGGGTTCTAAAATTTGACAGCAGGGCCAAAGCAGGAGCCGATGCATTAAATGTTTTGTTATTCCAATTAATTAGAAAATCACATTGAAAATTAATGGCTATATTTTAAAACAGAACTTTTTTCAAAACTGACATTTGTTCTCCTTTTAGTGCCAGTTGCTCCAATGGGTTCATGTCCCTCAGGGGAAAATTCAAACTTAAAGAAATGCTGCGTTCATGTGGTGCTGGAATGATTGGAAAAATTAATGTCTGACTCAAAAAACAAAAACAAATGAACGTTGAAAAAAAACAAAATCTTCCAACACCACATATATGCAGAAAACTTTCCGCACCTAGATAATTAACTTGTACTGTACTGTATATGAATGAGAAGACACCGGAATTATAGGGAAAAAACACATTGTCATAATTTATTCAGTTTGGCGGACCAGATTAGTTTATTGGGCCTCATGGCAGTAGTTTGCCCACTCCTCGTCTTGAGTGTTTGCAAATGTGGACCTGAAACATGATACTCTTATCTAAAAACTTACATTTGTCTAACTTTTGACAGCAATTGTAGAATAATAATGAAAACAAGAAATCAAACACCAAACCCTTTACTGTGTTAAGCAGAAATTTACATCCTGGATTATGACTCTTGAATATGCAACATTCAACTTTAACATGTTTTATTAAACAATTTCAGATTCTTAATTACAAATTACTTTAATATGTTTTAAAACCTTTACTATACAGGATCTTCTTCCTCTTTCGGCTTTTCCCATCAGGGGTCGCCACAGCGAACAAGTCGCATGGTTTACTTGGCAATGTTTTACGCCGGATGCCCTTCTTGACGCAACCTTCTCAAAGCAACCGGGCTTGGGACCAGCACAGTAGTAGAGAAGGGAACAGGGAGCAGCCCAGATTCGAACCCTGGTTTCACGGACGGAAGGCGCCGCAAACCAGCACGAGCTAAACCGGCTCCCCAAAACCTTTACTATAGAGCAGGGGTATTCAATTAAAATTCAAAAAGGTCTAGTTACTAAAATTTTCTCCCAGCAAAGGTCCGGATCTTATGTTGTCACTTAACATAATGTACCCTCATGTTAATAAAATCAATAATGCACATACATTTCTATATAATTTATTGTTACATTTCAGCTGTTTTCAAAGTAATATGCTTTTAACATACCGAAAAGTCTGAACTTGTATGGCATTTGAATGGAAAACAATACTGAATGGTAACAACACTGAAATTATTCTGAATAAAATAAATAAAAAGTGCAAACACAGCTTTGAGCAGCCTGAACTTAGGGCCTATTTCAAGTAATGTAAAACATTCAGAATCTTTTGGATAAAATAAAAGTGCTTTTAATCTTCAAGAAAAAAATTAAAAAAGACATTTGAGCTCCCACCTTTTAAAAACATGAACTACTTTTTAAATAAAATAACACAGGAAACTTTTTAAGTAAAATAGAACAGGGCAGAATTTACTGAATAAAAAAAGTGCAGAACTTTGAGCAGCTCCCTTTTTCATCTCTCCTTTCAAACTTTCCTTACTCCCTTTCAATCTTTCTTTCCTAGTGAGAGAAATGGCCATGTAACTGTCCTGCCAGCAGTTTCTGCAGCCGCATTTCAGCACTCCTTTACAACTGTCACATCGCTGAATGCTTTCTTGCGTTGCGCCAAAATCCACGCGATCTTTAACGAACACTCATTTGCACGTTGCTGCGCGGTAAATGCATGCGTGATGACACGAGTAGACCTGTCATAGTGTGCTTTCAATTTGATGATTTTACTTGCCCTACCTCACTACGGACTTCTGCGGGGTACATTTCCTCAAACCACCCGTGTTTGGTCTCATAGACGCTTAACGTTGCCACTTTGATTAACGCTATATTTTCACAGCATATGAGACACAAAGGTTTAGAACTGGCTGCAGGCAGAATAAACATGTATTTGTCCGTCCATTCATCTTTAAAAGTTCGGTTTTCAGCATTTACTTTTCTCATTTTTGAGCAAACCATTTTCTCTCATCTCCTCTCTATCTCTCTCTCAAACTCGCTGTTACTGAAAGGTAAACAATCGATTTGATTGGCTTGGCTATTGATGACGCTCCTGTCACAATTACTAGATTAGCTGCGCATGAACAAATGATTAATATTTTTTTTAATATCAAATCCGGTCCGGGCAGACTCGTCACTCGGTCCGGACTCGGACCGCGGTCCGCCATTTGACGATGCCCGCTATAGAGGATACCAAAGGTCAAATCTGTTGTTATCAGCATTGTTGCTGTTATTTAGTTCTTATTTTGCAGCCAAATTTAACCAACATTTTTTTCTCTTCTTAGCATACGATAAAAAAAATAAATAAATTGCGCTCTATAAAAAAAAGACTGAGCAGACAGCAGCGCCTCAACAAAGGAGTTATCAGCGTGAGTGCAGAAAGACCAAAGCAGAAGTTCAGGAATGCATACAGAAAAGGAAAGCTGCTGCTGTGAAAGTTAGTCCTACAGCCAATATTTAAATGGATGCTCTTTTGTAAAAAAAAAAAAAAAGAAAAGAAAAAGAACGGGAGCATGCCTTTTTTCTTCTTCTGAAAACACAATGGAAAGCCATTACAAAAAAGGAAGAAAAAGTTTGCATTTCATTTTTGTGACTTGAAAAGAACCACCAGCTGGGATGTCACAGCTTCCTCTTCCAGCAAGTGAATCATCTTTCAGGTGGGGGCACCGTTATAACAGTGTGACTGACATTTCTTTCACACCCTGGATCTAATGCACACCTGTGTTGTTATGGCAATCTGTGATCCCTATAAGGAAGCCTGTTTTTCTGGGAACCGCCATTGTCATTTTGAACCCTGGAATCTATGTATAAAGTAAAAAATATTAAAGTTAATAATACAAACTGAACTTTTTAGGACCAACTGTGGTTTTGTGAGGGCTAATTATATGAAGCTGAAGTAGCTTTCTCAATGTAAACACTGTCATATGATCCCTGTGATGCAGAGAACTGATCAATCAAAACATAGCTGATTCTGCTACTACTGGTTCAATATGTCTGATCAGGAAGAGCATGGATTTAAATGCTCCCATTTGGTAATTTATTGCATAATCAAGCATGAAACCAAATCTCACAATTAGGTTAAAAACTCATTAAAATGAGGGATCTTAATTGTGTATCTTTTATCTTTTAGCAGATTTTTCTTTTATTATCTCCTCAAATCTCAAATGCTCCTTAGTGTGTTGCACATCCTGGATCGTGCCAGCCAAACTTGCATGAGACTGGACTCCAGTTTTCTGAAATCCCTGATTATTTACCTGCTAACATTTATTCACAAGATTTCAAGGAGGAAACATCCCAATAAAAAGACAAGCCCTATCTTAATACCCACAGTGTGCCAGAGAGAATTAGCATTAATGTGGTAGTTATTTTGTTTGTTGGTCTTTTGTGAAACAGTTTTTTTTTTCCCATTTGGTGTTGAACAAAAAGAGGTTCTAGAGAAACACATCTTAATTGGATGCGTAATTAGGACAGAAATAAAGCAAAATGGCACTTGTTATGCATTGTGTAAATGATCTTGTCATGTGGTGGGGTGGCTCGAGAGCCGGTTGGACCCAGATGCAGAGGCAGGAGGCACACAGTTCCGGGGCAAGGGGTTTAATTACAAAAACAAACAAAAGGCGCTGCCGAGCAGGATGACAAGACAAAACAAAACTAAAACTCACTGTTGCATGGCGTGGCAAGAAACATGGAACATGGCAAAAACATGAACACCAGACAGGAATAACTAATGGACCAACACAGGAGGAAGGCAGAGACAAGACTTAAATACAGACAGGGCAGACAAGACACAGGTGGACACGATCAGGGCTGAATGGGACCAAGGGAAGTAAAACTCAAGAAAACAGACAAGACAGGAGACTTTCAAAATAAAACAGGAAACAGAACAAGACAGAAAGCAAAAACCAATACAAAGGAAACTCAAACCATGACAGATCTACTACATTTGAACATTTGTTCAAACAGCTTTAAAAACCTGGTTAATTGCTGTTTTTTAGTGCTCATCTGCGCCTTTTTTGATTGAAATTGAATCTTCAATCAAGGAAGCTTTTCTCCACTTCTTATTCTTTAACCTCTGCAATCACAGAAGGTTTAGGTGATTGGTGTTAATTGTGCTAAAAATTATTCTCCATTGATCTCGACTTCCATGTAAACTGCAGGAATCCCTGTTCTGGTTTTAAAAGAACTGCAGATTGAAGCTTGGTGCAGAAATGATGAAATTATTACTGCTTAAATTCATAAGGAAAGATAAAGTATTTGAATATTTTATGAAAGGATTTGACATAATTATATTGACAAAAATCTTTGAACAAGTGACATTTTGGGTAAAGGAAACGGACAAGGATTTACAGCTACAGCAGCGCGTTTCAGTATTATCTTCATTCTTGTTGGTCTTTTACTTATTTAATGTCTTGCACCATTTTCTTGTGTAACAGCTTCTGTTTTAAGGTTCAAGCTACAAGGTTTGAAGGCGCCTGACCTTCCAATCAAAAGATCACAGGTTCAGCCCCTGTGTCGAAGTGTTCTTGGGCAAGACAATGAACCCCCCAATGCTCCTGGTGGTTATGGGTTGGCGCTAGTGGTGCTAGTGTTCAGCAGCATGGCTTCTTCTTCATCTTCTTTCTTTTTAACTATGTTTGCTATTTTAACTACTATCTTTTTTTATCTTACAATTATCCATTTCTTTATGGGAAGCACTTTGAGATGCTTTGTAGCAGGAACAGTGCTATGAAAACAAGTTTAATGTTATTTAATTTAATTTAATTTAATTTCCAAGGTCGATTTTAATCATTTTTTTTACCTGGAAACAATTTTATAATGGTATTGGTCATTTTGACTAGCAACTTGCCTCAGACTTGCCATCGCTACCCCTCTTTTTTTTGGACAGAAAAACTGTCAACAGGAAACAGACCGTCAAAATTCTAGCTATTATTTTCTTATTTTCACAGCAAATATTACAACCTCCATGTCTCTGCACTTTCTTTAAACTTTGCTAAGTTTCTTTTGGGCATGAAAAGCTGAAAGGAAAGCACTAATTGCTGAGAGATGATGTTGGGAGGTGAAAGCTGCCTGCTTTTTCATCCCACGTTCAAAGCTGTGAAATATTGAGATATTTGCTTGATTGACATAATCACGTGTAATGAACATATTGAAACAGAAGTAAAGATTGAGTTTAGCATTCAAACTTGAGAACAAACAGAAAATATGGAAGTGTGATCAAAAAGTCAAAGTGGTTTGTTTCCTGGCAGCTGAGTGACAGTTCCTGCTTTGATGTTCTGCTGTCCCACCAGTGTTCCCAGCAGGAGAGAGGTGCTCTGACAGAGTCAGTTGGCTATTCTGTTTGAAAGAACTGCTCTGACACAGACAGATAACTATACAAAAATAAATTAGGGATGTTTTTCTGAAGAATTTTTTTATTTTATGTTGCGGCTGCAGAGATAAGGTGTGACTGATTTAGCATCCTCGTGCGGTGCAGGATGAGCACAACAAATACAGAACCTTTTGTGGGATTGTTTTTTGGCTCTGACGCAAAATTGATTCTATTTTAGAATGTGCTTCCATAGGAAGTAAGTATTTATTCATGTCAAATGTGATAAAACTGAATTTTTAAAATTAGACTCATTAATCAAAACAAGCAGCTGGTGGTCACGATAAACCAAACAGCGTGAAAATCAGTGATTTTTTTTAAACTCTTTAAATTATAGATGGAAGAGATCGTCTTAATTAAAAGATGAAGGGATTATGGGATTAAAGTGAGAAGAACAATTTGACACAGGCTATCTTTCTTGGAAAAGCAAAACAAAAAACCCTTTGACCACATATTTGTCTCCTTCCAGTTGTAATCATGATAAAAAAAAGTCTCAGCTTAGTTGCAGAAGATGATTACAGGCTGTTTTTTTGTGAAAATCCATATAAGCAGGAAGTGGAAGGCAGGGAGACATTAATAAGGACTGCGCTGACACATTATCATCCTTCAAGTTTCAGCAAAGGCTCATGATATCTGACTTTTCCAGCAATGCTGACACCAAAAGTGACAGCGAAGAAGACAGCGGGAACTATGCTTTGTGGGAAGCCCTCAGCAAAAATAAAAGGAAGAAATCTCTGCATTGATCCACACAATGACATGCTGCATCTGAGTGTGGTGCTCAGAATGCCAAAGGTGCAGACAAAACAACTGAAGAGAATGAAGAGGGACAAAGGTGAGGACACTGCACATCTTTGTGAAAGTGTTGGCCTCCTGCAGAAGGGAAATATCCACCTGGGCAACTGCAGATTTCTGCTCGAAGCCTGTGTTTTTGGATGTAGCGGCATGATTTATTATCATGTATTTCATTATAATTTTATACCTTTCTGATTGTGCAGTTACTTGGTTCTTTATTTAAATGAACATTGTGTGAAATAAGTCGTGAAACATGTATCTGTTTTTTGTCTGTGTGGAAGGGATGCCGTTATTCACACCAGGAACAGCTGCTCTCTTTATCTCCTGCTATAAGGATGGACACTGTGCGACTTATATGAGCCATTGTGTGCAATGACTTGATTTACAGATGTTGGGTAATAAAACCTGCGTCCCGTTACCTTAGATCAGAGCACAAGCAAGGCAACTTACTGTAGACGCCCTTGGGGGGGGGGCGATTGTGAGACTGCAGATTCGATTCCCACCTTGCCCGCCCATGTGTCGAAGTGTCCTTGGGCAAGACACCGAACCCCACCTTGCCTCTGGTGGAAGGTTGGCGCCCGTGCGGAGCCGCCACCAGTGTGTGAATGGGTTTGTTATTGTAAAGGGCTTTGGGCCTTCGAGGTAGTAAAGTGCCATACAAGTAAACGCCATTTACTTTACCATTTGTCCCTGGCTCTCCCTTTTGCAAGAGGTTTGACACTTCATGCAGACTTGTGTGATTTTCCTTTTCCCATTTGCACATCAGGTTTTTTTATATCCTTAACCGTAACCCGAACCTGGGAAGACCTTAGGCGGCCACAACAATGTGCATCAGGAGGGTTATTGAAATTACTTATTTGGACTTTGTTTAGTTTGACAAATCCCCACGCTTTCTTTCATGCATCCTTTATCAATTAAAAGCTTCACCTTTTTGCTATGTTCATTTTGCTTTGCAGCCTAAAATAATTAAAAAGTAAGCTTATTATGCGTAAATATTTACTCAGAACAGAAAAAAATGAAAATTGACTTGAATTGACTAAACGTTTTTTTCAGTTAACCATACAGGCAACACTGAGGTATTTGTCATAAAAAAGAAGTTCTGATCGTCCAAGGTTTTTTATGTTTCTCTTTCAAAGACATCCTTTTCTTGAAGTAACATAGCAGCTATTTGCTTGCTGGTTTATTTATTTATTCATTTGTTTTGCTTTATATTTGTTTAATAAATGCAAGGTCTTTGCTTTTAGTATACATCTTTATTCTCCTCATGCTCACTGTTGAAACAAACTGATGACATCCAGACTTTGCTCTTCTGCTGGAATTCTATTAAAAATGTAAAGAAACATAGTTTTTCTGAAAAATTTTAATTATTTTAGAGAAATTCACACTTTAAATACATTTTGTACAATTTAAGTTTAAATCACACAGATATTTTCAAAAATATATATATATCGTGAAAGACTTTTGAACATTTTGCCAAAAACTGACAAATATAAATCAAACTTACTCGGTTTTTGGTTGTTGGAATGAGTGGAAGTCCACACTCTCTAACATCTAGCATCAGTTTTCTTAATCTACATTTTAACTGTCCTCTTAAAAGGCTTTCTAATTGATTTTACAGCTTTATTGCAAAGTACTTTCAATAAATACGTAAAGAAATGTTTGGAAAAAACTCATTCATTTTTTTTTTTTTTTCATCTTCTTGACCGTTTATTCCCTCTCGGGGTCACGGGGTTGCCGGAGCCTATCCCGGCCACTTGGGCGTAGGCAAGGGATGCCCTGGACTGGTCGCCAGTCTGTCGCAGGGTAGAATATCTTCAACCACACATCCATTCACTCTCACACTCACACTTATGGACAATTTAGAGTTGCCAATTAACCTATGAAGCATGTTTTTGGACAGTGGGAGGAAGCTGGAGACCCCGGAGAAAACCCACACATACACGGGGAGAACATGCAAACTCCACACAGAAAGGTCCCCCATTGATGTTGTGTTTTTCATGTCCCCCAGCCGGGACTTGAACCGGGGGCCTTCTTGCTGTGAGGCAAGAGCGCTAACCACTGCGCCACCGTGCAGCCTGTTTGGAAAAAAAAACAAAAACAAAAAAAAAAAACAACTGAAAGTTTTGGAAAAAACTGATATAAAAAAACTGAAAGCTGGATGGTTGCTAATATCATTTTTCACAATGTCAAACAAGAGCGGCACAAATGTTGTGATAAATAATTTGAAAAGATGGGAGGTGTCATGAGTGCATATAGAGGAAGACAGCTATGTTTTCCTCGCTGTTCCTTTGCTGAGCGCCTGTTTCTCCTGTCCTCTCTTATCACTGCCAGACTCATTCTAAGCTCACCTGAGGATTTTCTGCAGCAAATTTGTTTCGCATTTAAGACTCAATTTTAGTCCTAATCAGCAACAGATTGCTGCCAGATGTAACGTTCCGGCTTCAATCCATTTCTGCCAAAGGGATAACATAACAAAACTCTGCCTTTCATGGCTGAGATGGCTGAGTTTGGGAAGAGAGGGGGGTGTCAGTGATAAGAGCTCAGGGTTGGGTGGAGAAGCATGAGTCATGTTGACTTTTTTCACTTTTTTCACAGAGTTTTTCCTCTGAGGTGAAGGATGGATGACCTATTCAGCCCTAATAAAAGCCTCTGTGGATTGTCTGTGGCTCATGTTAATGGAGGGCAATAATTACTTATAAAAAGCCTAGATGCTTGTTGATCTACAGTAAAATGAGTAAACAAAAGCAAACAAGCAGTTAAAAAAATTACAAATTACAAATGATGTCTTTTGCTTTTTTGTGTGTGGTAGCTTTAGAAATAGTAATGATATGATTCTCACAAGTTATTGATTTAACAATACTATCATTATTGACAGATCCTTTTTCCATATTTTCACGGAGGTTTGGAGAAATCAGTTGCTGCTTGCTACAAAAAAGCAAAACAAAAAAAACAACTTAAAATAAAATGAATACTCAGCAGGTCTGACATGCACACATTTTAAAGTCTTTTCAATCTTATGAGACTTTTACATTTTCTCCTATTATGTATGACAGTGCAACTGCAAGGAACTGCAACTTCCAAATACATTGGGTACATAAAAGAAAATCACTTTCAGGGACAAAGACAAAACAAACCTCAATCCACTATCATACATGGCAGTAGAAGGGTCATTATATGGGCTTATTTGCACCCAGAGGATGTTATTGCAAAATTGGACAAAGGCTTTTCCAGCCATATTTCATATTCTTGTATGCAAAGCAAGGGGTGCTCTGAAAAAAATAACCATTTAGATGACTCTTCTCGTATGAATTAACGCATCTGAGGAGATTCACATTCCAAATCACACATTTCCTGTTTTCAGGAAAATTCATATCAAAGCACTCATATCTTCCTTTTTTTTATAACTAAAACACATATTTTCTCATATGTTATTGCAATAATGGAATTTAATCTTTTTCCATATACATATTAGCTTATAAGGCTTGAAAAAAAAGAATGAAAGTGTAAAAAAGCTGTGCAAGATTTGTTTGCCTGGTTCATAAATCAAAATTGAAGCGATTGCTTAGGAGATAAAACGTGAACACAGCACAAAAATATTAAAAAAATATAAGTACAACTATAACCTTTTCCTTTTTTGACATTTTTAGCCAACTGGAAAAGTTTTTCCATCTTGGACTTGCCGTGACTTGTCGACAGGATATGAGACCAGCATTACAGGGCTGTGACGACAGTGACTGGGTGTTACAAAGGCTGTCTAACAAAAAAGTTGCGTTAGGCGAAATTCCCAGGTACTTAATCTATTTAATCTGCACACCTAGATTCAAAACAAAACAAAACCGCTGTTAAGAGACTGTCATGGGGAGAAGCACCTTAGTAAGAGGCTAGACTGCTGGACCTATTGTAAGTAGTACTGCCAATAATGACAGAAAATGTTTTGTTTGAAAGCAAATAATTCATTAGAATCATCCAAAAAGATAAAAGCAACTCTAAATCTATACTATAATTACCTTTTTTTAAATTTGGTTACATCATTGGATCGGTCAATTATTTGATTCCAAAGAAAGATTTCAAAATGAAGTAAAAAGTAAGTTAGTACACAACAAGGTAAAAGGTCATTGAATGTGTTCTTATCTGTTCTCAGTCTAAATCATGTGATTGACTTATCAGCAACAATGATTTTTAAACTTCTGAGAGTCTAAGCTACATCTGACAGAGCACAAAACAGCAGTTGCAGCACGCAACAGTATAACAGTTTCCAGAATGTCTTTAAGAATTTCCAGAGATTTTCTTTCTTAGGAACAAAATGTCTCAAATGTGGAGCGACTTTTTGGGAAGTTGAATCTAAAACGAGACTGACTGCAGACAGATATTACAATGTTTCATTGCAGGCAGGCGTAATGTTGCTGCAAAGAATGTTTGTGGACTGTTAGCAGTGAGAGTTTGTGCAGCATGCATGCAATAATATTTCAGTCAAGAGAAAGAAAGCTGGAGCTCATTCATCAATGTTTTTTTTTTTTTTACAAGGTTCTTGCAAGAAGTGTTTTTTTTTTTTTTTTACAACTAATAACAAGTAAGTAGTGAAGAATAA